>JABCKS010025632.1:0-12237 GCA_018851325.1 Termitomyces sp. DKA19 | reverse complement strand
TTATTGTCACAGAAGAGGGTTGTGGGTGTATTGGTGAAGTCCCATCTAATCACTTTCATCAGCATCCTTAGCCATATGCATTCCTGAGTTGACTCATAAGCTGCCATATACTTAGCTTTGCACAATGATGTGGCTGTGATCTTTTGCTTCTGTACAGACTAGGACATGGCACCTGTACTCAGAGACCATGCATATTCACTAGTACTTCTCCTGGTGTCTATGCAGCTTGCCCAGTCTGCATCTGTAAAGCCTTGTAGAGTAATTATAGGACTACTGAGATGTAATTTGAGGTCTTTTGTTCTTTTGAGATAACAGAGGAGTTGGATGCCCACATTCCAGTTTGAGGTGTCATAGTTGTCCAGGTATTGATACAGCTATTGGATAACAAAGGCAATGTCTGGTCTAGTAGTGATGGCAATATTCAACAGACATCCTACTAGGAGTTTTGAAATCCTGTGCTTCTCCTCCTGAGTCTGCACTTCTGGTTTAACACACTAGAGCTTTAGTCCTGGTTCCATGGGCAGAGAGCAAGGATGAGTGTTGGCTTGGCTGAATTGTTGGATAACTTATTCTATGAATGTGGTTTGGGAAAGAGACACTGTTGATTGCTGTCATTCCAAGTTACAGAGACTTCCAGAATGTGTTTGGGTCTGTCAAGGTCTGAGATGATCCAAGACTCATGCATCATTGCTTTAATTCTATCATTTTCCTCTTTTGTATCTGCTATAGACAAGAAATTGTCAACATGGGTGGCAGCTATGACAGTACCTGTTTTTGACTGTCTGTAGTATATGCAGGTTTTACATAGTAGCTGAAAGAAGCTCCAAGTGACTCAAACCCTTCTGGCTACTCCATATATTGTATTTTGCCTTCCAGTAGTATGCTATAAAGGAAAGCTGTCTTCACATCTATCTGTGTGGCATCCCATCCCTTTGTCTCTGCAATATGTAGCAGTATTTGCCATGACTCCATATGCACAGTTGGGGAAGTGATTTTATAATAATTCTTTCCATATATCTGCTTGTAGCCTTTAAAGAAAAGGTGTACCTTATATCCAACTGCCTTTCCATGCTTGTCTCTCTTGATTCTGAATATGGGTCTCCCTTTTCATACCTTTTGCCCATGCAGTACTTCTAATCATGGAATAAGTTGATACACACCCATGTCCTTCTGTGACTTCAGCTCTTTCTTGTATGCCACCTCCCATTTCTCCACATCTGAACCCTGTTACACTTTCTTTCATGTGTTCAGCTCTTCCTCCTTATTTACTGGCAGGGGTTTGACACCACCCAATTGTGAGATGGCTGCCAGTGTCTGATTGTGATAAATCTCAGTCACATCTTGTATGTGCACAAGCACTTGATCATTGGTATCTGTGGGTGTCAAAATTGGGGCATCCTGTGGCAGTATGTGTACATTATTTTCATTTGCAAGTCTTGCTCACCTTTTTTCCCTTTGTTTTTTTACCTGTCAACCACTCTCATATACTTCCTCCATTGTTTTCTCCAGTCTTGTTGGCAGTTGGTTGTCCTCACCAGCTGCCTTCTTGGTCAGGCATCCCATACAATTTGACCTGCATGGGATTGTGGCTTGATCTGTATGAAGTTGCTCTTCAACCTTGTACTGCAAAAATGGTTCTGGCACTATGATTTCCACATTGGAGTAGCTGAGGTTATCATCTTTGTTTTGTGATGAGGTGGCAGCCAATTTGTCAAGCTGTTGGAGACTGGAGATGGGAGGTTTGATGGAACCTTGTGCTTGAACAGAAGCAGGAGGCATGGTGGAAGCCAAAGTCTTGTGACATTCAATGAATTTTACATGGTATGTCTGATACACTTTCTGGTTCTTTCTATCCCAGCATCTGTATGTCTTGGATGTCTGTCCATACCCAATCAATATCATCCCAATGGAGCATGGATGTACTTTGGAGTTATATGTAGGGACAAGAACAAATGCTTGACAACCAATCTTGCACATGTAAGATTAGTCTGGGATTCTGTTGTGCCATGCTTCATATGGTGTCTTTCCATTGAGAGATTTTGTCAGGGTTTTTGCATGAAGATGAGCTGCTGTCATATAGAACTTGTCCTAGAGGAATTCTGGGCAATTGGCATCAATTCTCATTGCCTTAGCCTTACCCATTAGCATTCTGTGCATTCTTTCTACTCTCCTAATATGGGCCAATGTGTATAGGGTGCTGTGTTCATTAGAGATACCTCATGAAGCCAGCCATCCTTCCATCTCTGGGAAAACAATACAAATTCCAGAAATAATGATGTATAATAACAACTCAATTAAAGGAATAATTGCATCTATTTATCTTAACATTGCACATCATCATAATGATCAATATTATTTGGATTGAACAATCCTTTCATGCATAAATTCAGATGTTGTTCAGAAATTTTCAGATCAAGAAAAAATTATGCAAAGTGCAGGTTCTATATATACTGAAATAATGATAAGACCCAGTACTGTTACTGACATCTCTGCCTATTTTATTTGGACAGCATATGACCTGGGAGTAGCATGGAATTAGTGCATCATTTGTTATTTTCTCAATTCTTGTTTTACAGGTTATGAGTGAGTCTGTTAGGGACTACTCAGTTTGGCTCATTTTATCTCATTTCACTTCACTTCATCTTGGCTCATTTCACCTTGGAACCACCATCATGTGCAGTGACAGGTTGACAATGGCACATGACTTTGGTCTATGAGGTTAGGGTTCACCTCACTTCACTTCACCTTACCTCACCTCATCTCACAACACATTTCCTGTTTTGAACTTCCTGTTAGTTGTATGATGAGTAGGAGCACATCATGGAGAGCACATGACTGTCTATCACTGTATAGTTAGTCTTACAGCTCAGAAGCCTAGAAGGTCACACTGGGCATAGGAAATCCTCAGACTTGTTCTCTTTGGATCTCCCTTTGGCCAAGTGTGTAGCCAGATCTGTATATGTAGCATAGCTCTGAATAGACTTTGGATCTCCCTTTGCCAGCTGTGTGACATCAGTTTCAGCCTCCAAAGGTCACCCTTACAGCAAAACAAGTCTCCTCACATTGGCCTGGAAGCCCTTCTAACTGCTAGAGTAAATCTTGCCCCTAGAAGTCCTTCCCCACTCTTGTGTTTTATTTTGGGATTGATATGACTACTCCAACTCTGTCAGCAGACTCTGGAGGAACTTCCAGTTCTCAGGATGAAGCTTGGCACTATTTGTTACTCTTAGAGGCCCAGGTGCAGTCTACTCAAACTTCCCTTACCCTTCACACTAATAAGCTTGTGGGTTTATGCCAATCCATGGAAACTATTGCCCACTCCTTACAAACTTTATTGGAACATCTCCCTATTCCCTTGCAGACCCCTTTGGACAATCCTACTCCTGTTACAACTGTGCCACTACCCCAATTTAATCTCAAGACAGTGGTGCAGACAAAAATATCTTGCCCAGCACTCTCAGATGCTTCTGATGGAGACTGGAAGACTGGGGAGCAATTCTTGTGGTCTTGCATCACTTATATCTAGCTGAGCAGCAAAGCTTTTGCTTTGGATGAACTGAAGATTGCTTGGGTCCTCTCCTACATGAAGTTGGGTCATGCTTCTACCTATGCATTATGCATCTTCCAAAGGGCTGGTGGAGTCCACAGTTTTGTAGACTGGGATGCATTTGAACATGACTTTTGTGCTGAGTTTTTCCCTTTGAACCCAGCAAAAACAGCAGCATTGTCCCTTTGGGATAGGGACCAGTATAGACAAGGAAGATGGCCATTGGATGAATATGTCAACTCCTTCTGAGCATTGGTTGAACAGGCTGTTTCCAGATGGATTGCAACTTTGCCTCACATTCAGAGAAGAGCTTCATCTATCCCTCATGGACTACATTAACAGTATGGCCAAAGGATGACCAGATGATGAGTGGATTGAGACCTGGTACAAGGTGGCTTGAGAACAATGGCAACTTATGGAATTGAGGAGGGCCCATCAACATCATCAGCCTGGTATTTCTCATCCTTGCTCTAATTGAGCATCAAAGGCAGGAGTGCCACCTCAAACTTTGGCACTTTCAAGCCCCTTGACCTTTTTCAAACCAATGCAATTCAATGTTCCCTTGCTTTCTCACTCCTTGTCAGCTAGCACTCTTATGGAGGTAGATGCCTCTCAACAGCATGCTCTGACCCCAATCCTTTGCAGAAGATGCAGGAAGGCAGGACATCTTACCTGCTACTGTCCACAGGGAATTGAGGTCCATTACCTGTCCCCAACAGAACAGGAAGAACTGCTGGTCCAACTACTGGCTGCATATGTTAACAAGTGAAATCCTGATAAACACAATGTAAGTCTAAATCCTCAGTATCTATGCAATCAACTCTATTTTACATACCTGATAAACACAACATAAGTCTAAATCTATGGTATGTGTAAGCATTGTGTCCAAAGCATGTGAGATAAGTTAGTCTACTCACCCTCAGTCTCTATGCAATCAACTGAGGGTGCTATGAGTCTGTCTAGCATATATATGTAATTTCTTGCCATTGTTCAATTGTTCCTTTCTGGCCCTAGTGGCCCTGTCATTGTTCCATATTCTTTGGCCCCCACTGTCGGTGCTCATAGTGTCCCTATGCAACAGATTGCAACAGTACAAGATACAGCTGGGTCCCCTTCTCTGAATGCTGTAATTATAAAGCCTATAGTTCCAGAAGGTGGAGAAACAAGGGATCAGAGATCCATGTCTGGAGAGGATTTTTAGAAAAGCAATGGATGAAGTGTATGCCTTCATTGCTTAGTGCTAATCATTTTGCTATCTTGTCAGTAGTCACCAATACTAACCCCAGTACTGCTGACCTCAAGACTGAAAACATAAGTACCCTCTCTAATGTACAATGTTCTTTGCTCAATCCTAGTACAAAGAAAACCATTTCTCAGTCATGCAAAAAGATTCCTGCTTGGAAACATCATCTCCCTCACTGCTACATTGTTGCCACCACTCTATCTCAAAATTCTCTGAAATTGGAAGTGGAACTAGAGACAATGGACATGCAGCAGATCTTAAGTGTGACAGCCCTGCTAGACAGCAGGGCCACAGGCCTTTTCATTGACACAGATTATGTAAAGCAACACCATCTCACCACCCAACCCCTGTTGCATCCAATCCCAGTCTACAACATTGATAGTACCCTCAATGAAGCTGGATCTATCTGCTCCATTGTGGATCTAGTCCTCTGTTATCAGAGTCACTCTAAACAGGCCATTTTGACCAAACTAGGAAGACAGGACATGATCCTGGGGTTTACTTAGCTCTGAGAGTAGAATCCAGAAATTTACTGAAATAAGGGATTGGTGAAGATGAGTCAATGCCCACATCATTGTGCCACCTGTGCAGGAGAAGCCTGAGAAGAATGCAGAGCAGAGGTCTATGAGCACACAGCCATATGTGCCTGTCATGCTCTTCCTTTCCCCTATGCTGATCTTAACCTGTTGGACTCCCCCTCACTGGCATTCCCTTACAGAGAGGCCCTCTATGAGGATGTCAGAGGAGGTGGATGTGGTAGCCAAGAGGAGGATAGTGAAGTAGGGAAGTAAAGCCATGCTCTGGACCTAGAGTTCCCAGATGAGGCTATTGAAGTGGGGGATCAGATTTATGCAACTATTCTTTGCCTCCCTCCCACCAATGCAGAGATAAGAGCTAGTCAGACCACCTCTCAATGACTGGCTGAGGAATTTGCAGCAAACTCAACACCAAAGACTTCAAGCAGGCTGATCCCTCAATATCTTCAAGATTTTGAGGAAGTATTTGCCAAAGCATCTTTTGATTCCCTTCTGGAGTGTAAACAATAGGACCATGCTATTGAGCTGGTTCCAGGGGCAGAACCTTCAAGTTGTAAGGTTTACCCACTTGCATCATAGGAACAGGATGAGCTGGATGCCTTTCTACAGAAAAACCTCAGCTTTGGACAAATACAAACTTCAAAGTCTCTCATAGCCTCCCCAGTCTTCTTTATTAAGAAGGATGGGTCCCTCCATCTAGTTCAAGACTATTGAGTCTTGAATGCAATGACTGTGAAGAACTGCTACCCCCTTCCCCTCATCTCCAAACTTGTGAATAACCTTTGTGATGCATGTTATTCTACTAAGCTGGACATACATTGGGGTTACAACAATGTGCACATTAAAGATAGAGATGAGTGGAAGGCAGCATTCTGAACAAATCACAGATTCTTTGAACCTTTAGTAATGTTCTTTAGCCTCACAAATAGCCCTGCCACCTTTCAAACCATGATGAACAACATTTTCCATGATCTGATTGTGGAAGGTGTTTTCTGTGTATATCTGAATGACATACTCATTTACACTAAGACCTTGGAGGAACATCATTGGATTACATGTATAGTCCTGGAATGTCTCCATCAGCACCAACTTTATCTGAAACCCAAGAAGTGCAAGTTTGAGCAGACAAAAGTAGAGTATCTAGGCCTGGTTATTTCACATGGTGTAGCAGAGATGGATCCTGTTAAAGTGGCAGGTGTGGCTGAATGGCAAGAACTAAGGATCAAGAAGGAAATGCAGGCTTTCCTAAGCTTCACTAACTTCTACTGGAGATTCATTCAGGACTTCTCTCACCATGCACTTTGACCTTACCAGCAGGGATGTGTCATGGCAGTAGAAGTCTTCACAGCAGGCTGTCTTTGATGCCCTTAAGCAAGCTATTACCTTGAAACCTGTCCTAATATTTCTAGATGATAATTCCCCTTTTTATATCAAAGCTGACAGCTCTGACTTTGCCATAGAAGCAGTCTTGTCCCAACAGTCAAAGAAGGATGGGAAATGGCATCCTGTAGCCTTCTACTCCAAAAGTCTCAATATGGTAGAAAGAAATTATGAGATTCACAATAAAGAAATGTTGGCTATCATTTGGTCATTAGAAGAGTGGCAACATTTCCTGGAGGGTGCATAACATAAGTTCAAAATCTGGACAGATCACAAGAACCTGGAATATTTTCATTTGGCAAAGAAGCTAAACAGACATCAAGCTCAATGGTCCTTGTATATGGCCAATTTTGACTTCTCATTGCACTATAAACCTCAATGGAGTATGGGCAAGCCAGATGCCTTGTTTAGGAGAGCAGACCATGGCATAGGAGCTGATGACAACAATAACATTGTGCTCCTAAAACTAGAGCTCTTTTCCATTTGGGCTTTAGAAGGGATTGTAGCCCAAGGGGAAGAGACAGCCATTCTCAGAGACATAAGGCAGGAAAATCAGCAGGGTGCACAGAAGGATGCAGTGGCACAGGCAGCATATGCCTTACAGAAATGACAGGCCAGAGAGGTGAAGTCAGTGCATACAGAGGAATGGGGTCTGCAGGATGGGCTGTTGACTTTTTGGGAGTGGATCTATATGCCTAACATTCCAGAGCTCTGATAGTGCATTGTAGAACAACACCATGACTCATGTATGGCAGGACACCCAAGTAGATGGAAGACATTGGAGCTGGTGTCAAGAAACTACTGGTAGCCTCAAATGTCTCAATATATTGGCACCTACACAAGTACATGCAACCTATGCTATGCACTAAACCCCACTGCCAACCACCTATGGGTCAGCTACACCCTCTGCCAACTCCTGCTAGCTGATAGAGTGTGGCATCAGCAGACTTCATTGTAGAACTTCCAGATGCCTATGGGTACAATGCAATCATGGTGGTAGTGGACTTCTATGGGAAACAGGCTCATTTTATCCCAACCCACACCACTGGTTCCAAATTAGGAGCTACCAGTCTGTATTGGAAAAATGTTTGGAAGCTTCATGGGTTATTGGATGGCTATGTTTCAGACAGGGGCCCTCAATTTGTGGCAGAGTTCACTTGAGAGCTATACAGATTATTGGGGATAAAGCTTCACACAACCACAGCCTACCATCCTCAGTCCAATGGACAGACAGAAAGGGTAAATCAGGAGCTGGAGCAGTATTTGCAATTGTTCTGCAATGAGAGGCAAGATGATTGGGATGAGCTGCTACCTGATGTGGAATTCCAGTATAACAATTACATCTACTCCTCCACTCAAATGACCCCTTTTTTCCTGGACACAGGCTGGCATCCACATATGGGTTTTGAGCCTCAAGCAAGACCCTCAGAGAACAAGACAATGAATGAGTTTGTGGAGAAAATGAGGAGAGTACAAGAGGCAAAAGCAGTATTGACAAAAGCAAAGGAGGACATGGCATGATATTATAACAGAGGAAGAACCCCAGCCCCAGTGTACAAACCAGGAGATTGGGTGTATCTGGATGGTTCAGACATTAAAACAACACAACCATCACAAAAGCCGTCTCACCATCATCTAAGGCCATTTAAGGTGGAGAGACAAGTAGGGCCATTAGCTTACAGGTTGAAACTCCTGGTTGGTCTATAGCAACTACATCCAGTCTTCAATACAGTCAAGCTATTCCTGGCACCTGAAGATTCCATTCCAGGTTGACATCCAAAACCACCACTACCACCAGTGCTAGTCAACAATGAGGAGGAGTACAAGGTGGAGGAGATACTGGACAGTAGGTTGTTTAGAGGAAAGCTACAGTTCAAGGTGAAGTGGAAGGGTTATGGCATTAAGGACATATCTTGAAAACCATAAGAGAATGTACATGCATCAACCCAAGTGCAGGAATTCTACTGAAGACACCTCAATGCTCCAAAGGCAATCCAAGGCATTCTCCCCATTTCTGCAGCAGATAGGGCAATTTGGGAGTTCTTCTACCCAAATACATTAGGATGCTACACTCTAGAAGGGGGGTGATATCAGGGACCACTCAGTTTGGCTCATTTTACTTCATTTCACCTCATTTCACTTCACTTCATCTTAGATTATTTCACCTTGAAACCACCATCACATGCAGTGACAGGTCAACAATGGCACATGACTTTGGTCTATGAGGTTAGGGTTCACCTCTTCTCACTTCACCTCACCTTACCTCACCTCACTTCATATTTCCTGTTCTGAACTCCCTGTTGGTTGCATGATGAGTAGGAGCACATCATGGAGGGCACATGACTGTCTATCACTGTATAGTTAGTCCTACAGTTTAGAAGCCTAGAAGGTCATGCTAGGCATAGAGACTCTTTAAACTTGTTCTCTTTGGATCTCTCTTTGCCAGGTGTGTAGCCATATCTGTATATGTAGTATAGCTCTGAATAGACTTTGGATCTCTCTTTGCCAGCTGTGTCATTTCAGTTTTAGCCTACAAAGGTTGCCCTTACAGAGTCACATGTAGTCTAACTCCTTGATCTTGGTATGATAGAGCCTTTATATGGGATCTTAGTGACTATGAGACTTTTGGCCATAAGCCTCATTATATAGAGTCTAGCTCTTGGGTCTGAAATGACTAAGCTAAGACCCCCCTTAGCAATATAGGCACTTCTTCCTCAAAGAACATATATTACATAAGCACATAACCTGGACCTTTTATTTCTCTTGTCTCACTTACCACTATACCTAAATAGCATTTATACTTCAGATACTGCTATTTGTATACTGTTTTATTTTTATTTGACACATATTATGCATTTTTGACACTGTATACTTACATTTTGTTACTATCTTAACATTCAGTATGTATTACAGACATTTTGGTAGATGCCATTGCCTATAGTGACAATCTTTCCTTTTTGACTACCTTATTCACAAACAGTATAAATACTGCTTATACATATCAAAAAGACCAATAATGAACCCAAGTACTTCACCCTTCAGTATCTCTCAGCTTCTAACTTCAGATCTTTTTTCTGGTCATTTTTGTCATTGTTAATAGCTTAGCAACAAGCCTTAGCAAACTTATTCTCAATTTAGCATAGTACCAAGTATGGATGCCTTATAGTGTTTTTGTGTCATAGCAATGCTAGCAACTATGGCTAGTAACTAGTCTTTGTATTTGTCCCCAAGTCCCCTACTGACCTTGCTTACATCCTTATCTCCCTTTCTTCTTTATCACTAGGCCCTCACAGATCTTAGCTATTTTTCCTACCATTCTTATGTTTAGCAACTTGTTTTTCTTGATCCTATTCCTTCCCCACATTCTTAGTAATGTTTCCTTTCATTTTTATACTTACCAATCCCCTTTATTTCTATTGCTTAGTCCTCCCTTTGTCTTAGCAACTCCTCACCCCATTTTATTAGCAACTCTTCTGTCTCCACTCTATTCTCTTTTATTCCTTACTGACTTAGTGACCCTTTTGTTAGCAACTAGCATCCAGTAACTTAGACTAGCATTAGCAACATCTTCTACTTGCACTCCCCCTTTCCCCACACTCTATATCAGCTCTAGTTCTCTGGGATGTTTCTAACTTATCTTCACACACCTATCCTACTACCAGCTACCCTATCTGATTGCGAGTGTTTTATAGGTTTTCTTTTGGTTTCCTACACAGCAACTAGGCAATATAGGAGCATATTAACAGGCAATGCTAATGCTTTCCCTCTATATTGTATGGAATATCTCAATTCACTGACAGCAAGTGGATTACCATTGGCCAAATTAGCTCTGAAAGTTGGCACTCCAGTTATGCTTCTTTAAAATCTGAATCCATCTAAAGGTCTTTGCAATGGCACAAGATTAATTGTAACTGATATTGGCCATTGTGTTCTGAGATGTCATATTATCAGTGATGATGCCAAATTTGCAAGATCTTCTGTTTTTCTTCTATGTATTACCATTGATGCTTCTGAAGAGGATCTTCCAATTCCATTGCATAGAAGACAATTTCCTGTAAGATTGGCATTTGCAATAACTATCAATAAATCATAAAGCCAATTAGTCAAGCATGTCGGATTGGAGATCTTTGGTCCTCTGTATTTTAACATAAACAACTTTATGTTGCACTGTCTTGATGTACATCTGGCAATCATATTAAGGTAATTTTGTCATCAGACAATACATCAAGAAACACAGCAAATATTGTCTATTAAGAAATCCTTAGTGGTTTATAAAGGTAAATGTTACTATCAACAAATTGAAATATATTTACTAACTTCTATAATTTCAATACTTGACAGTTTTGTCTTGATTAGTAGCTATGTAATCATAACATTTTGTATTGACTAGACAATATAGTATATATCTAAGAAAGACTAAAACTAAGACCAAGCATCCATGCCAAAGGCACAGTTAAAACACCTCATCTGATATAGAGAAACATTGTAATCTGGAGTTGTCCCAAACAGACATTTTCAGCACATACTTCAGAGTTGACTCCAATCATCTTTCCACCTTCCCCATTGGTGAGTAGCACGTGCCATGCTATTTCCAAGTGATACTGCTTCATAACTTCGAAACCATGTTTAGCCATAAATTCAGTGAGAACATCGTGTGCATAACTGTTTTAAGTATTGGAAACAATGAATAATGCAAGAGAATTGTCTGCACACTGTTCTGCAAATCTCAATTCAGGGTGAGCTATTTACATGAAGATCAGCTAGGAGACCAATAAGAGTAGTACACATACCACGGATATCGAGACTTAGTTCTCTCAGATCACTATCCAGCTCCTTTAGTGTTTCCTCGATGTTTTGAAGGATATCTAGTCGATAGATTTCAGCGTCGGGTCTAGACGGGGTAGGTTTGACTTTATCGTCGGGACGCCAGACCAGTCAGTCCAGCAAACTGATTAGCGAATTGACAACCACAAGACATATCAAGAGGCGTGTGTGAAGACGATTGGTGCAACTTTGTCAACCAGGATAGGAATATTATCAGTGAAAGTCACAATAGACATGTTGATCGCGATAAGATCGTCATACTCACATAAACCCTTGGAAGCCTGATCCTTGGATTGGGAATTCAAATGGCTACCGATCCTCAGTTAGCAATGTTTATAGATCGCCAGCGCTTGCTTCTGAAGAATGAACGCGATGCAGAAATAGAGAGCAGTTCCCTGCTACTCTCTAACTGTGGACCCAAACTTCTTGAACAGAAAGGCTTGGCACTGGGTGGGATAGGAGTCGTCGGGGTTAACATTGCTTTGGGCGGAAAACGTATCCCGTTTTTCATTGAATCATTTGTGAAGTTCTGACCTTATGACAAGGGCAGTTTGGTCGAATTAGAAGGACCAGCACCATGTCAGACGAGCGAATCTGAACCCAGTCTTCATGCGACGAGCTGCAGGGGTGGGCGGGAAGGCGGCCAGGACGGCGGGGTCGATGCCGCCAGCGGGCAAGTATGCGTTGTTGTTGTTCATCCGGCCCGG
>JABCKS010025631.1:0-12245 GCA_018851325.1 Termitomyces sp. DKA19 | reverse complement strand
TAACGAGAAAGTCATTACATTTTGGGGTATCAATATTGACCCTAAGGCTCTGATGGCAGATGCTCATGTCAGCGTGGTGCTCATGAAGTTCTTACGAGCAAGCCTAGTCATTATCTTTTCCGTGCTCTATCGATACTCGCTAATGACTTTGCAGGAATCCTGATGTCCGCGAAGCTCGTGACATGTTTGTGTCCACTCTTCGATGGCGTACGTCTATCAATATCGATGCAGTTCTCAAGGAAGAATTCGACCAAGATGTGTTCGACCATGTGGGATATATCTCTGGGTATGATTGCCAGAGCAGACTAGTCATGTAAGTATCCGAAGTCATCCTCCTCGGCTTTGATATCAATCTAGTCATAAGTACAACGTCTACGGAATGAATAGCTTTGTAGAGGCTCTGAGCGACCACAAAGAAGTTCATAAGGTATGCGCAGTTGGTTCTATCTACATAATCCGCCAGAAGTGCGCTGCCTGAAAGGCGAGTTGCCCTCCAGGAAAAGAGCATAGCTTTATTGTACTTCGCCGAGGTCGACCAGACTGTTGAAATTCATGGTACTAGGAGAATTCATTATATGTCGCCCAACCTGGACCATCTGTCGTATTGAGAAGTCGAGACGCAAAGTCTAAAGCGGCTGCCAGCGAGGCAACTAACATCTTCCGAAGTCATTATCCCTGAGTTACTGGTATGTCGTCAACTTTTTTTACGTTGGGAAAACTGCAAAAAACAGCTCAACAATCTTGTTGTTCCCTAGGTTGGACGTCAAGGTCACGATCAATCCTGGACACAACTGGTTTCTGTCCTGCTTGGAAGTATTGGTTGAGGGTTTGTGCATATTGAGCAGGAATGATTGTCGATGCCTTTGTAAGGCGTTGAAAGTCAAGTCAAGTTCTTACTCAGGACGCAGACACTGCTGACATAGAATCGGCTGCTTAACCTCGAACTGAGATCTTAGACTTACACGCTTGCCTGTACATTCAGTCTTCTGTCCCGACATGAATCTGTAAACATGTTTAATATGGAGGGTCGTCTGAAAGTCCTGCGGCTCCAGGTCCAATACGAGTAGGTAACTACCATGGAACTTTTGAAACATATTCCATGGGTTCGTCTTGATGAAATTTGAATGGTTTATGTGTTGCAGATCAAGATGGTCGTTGAATCGAGGCCCAGATGCGACGAGAGCTCATTTATTCTAGCGATTTTGTGATCATTTGACAGGACTCCATTTTTCCTATCGTAAATATTTCACGATTGCTTTGGACATATTCTACGAATATACGTCCTTATATATCTAGAACCGTCACAGTTGTATCTTCGTTGAATAATTGATACCCAGTACAATGCATTCCAACTCTTTCTTCCCTTGATTAGTGTTTTCACTTGCATGTTTGATGCTTGTTGCCGATAGCCACGCCCAAATGACTTCAAGTCAAAACTGCCGAAAGTATTGTAGATACTGTTTCTGTCCTCGTCGCGATACTTTCGTCACCGATAGTAGAAAATGCATCGGCGATTCGAATGAGCTCTGAAAGCTGAGCAACGTCAACGAAGGCATGTTCAATATAACAAATCGCGAGTGAACAAAAAGATGAGTCAAGATAAACGAGATTGATGATTGGACACTAGATGTGAAATTCCTACAGAGAGCTTTCGACAAGCCGATTGATAAACGTGAACTCTAGCATCGATGCGTCAAGTCCTGCGGTCGCGAAGGTAGAGATGATGATAAGGGGACGTTGGGTGTTCAAGCAGTCCAATTGTGGGGTGGCTGGAACGCTTGATAAATCACAACCATTTTCCTCTTGACAGGACAAATTTCCAGAGCCCAGACTCGCTGGACGACGCGAACCGGCTGCTAGAGACATCGGTCTCGGTCTCGGTCTCGCCAGAGGTAGTAATGAATTTGCTCGAGCTCGCAGACTAGCTTGATTGGAAAACTTGCTCGAAGTTGTAGATTCTGGGCGGGAAACGAGGCGTCTGTGTAGACAGCGACAGCGAGGAGCTCATGCGCCACACAGCTGGTATCAACACAATAACAGGGCCAAGATGAAAGGGACTGTATGAATTCAGCTGTCGTAGAGACTAATGGAGGGGTCTCAGGTATAAACTTGTGACATCTACGTACACACCATCTGGTGATCATAGGAGCAACAAGTCACTGAACACCTTGCTCCTTCGTCTCGGCGAATGAAGGTGCTATCGTACTGCGTAAGGTACAGATTGTGGTATAGATTGAAATGCTAATAAGGGAAGAGAGAAACGATGGGAAGGTTTCATAGTGGACGCGGACTGAAGCTGGAGGGGTCGGCGGCTGCACACACGTTTGTGAGTACTCAACTGACTCTTGCTCCTTGATATGAATCGTGCCGTTTATTTTGAGTCTATCGAAAAGACATGTGGTATGCTGGTGCTCATGAAGTTTGATGTGCGTCTAATATAGTATCTACGAAAACCATTATGGTAACAAGTATGAGAACAGATGTGATGTATGCTGCAAACGAAAGCTGAGAGATGATGAGTTTGATCAGTACAGAACAGAGTGGAACGATCTTGTCTATGCATAAGACGGGGGGCCTGCAAAAAATCAATCGTTTGAAAGTTGGGAAGGAAGGAGACCTACCAGGCGAAGCTCTGGATTGAAGAACGGTGATTAGGTTTGCCTTTTCCTCCGAAGTGAGATGGTCAGCCAGGCGAACTAATCCATCTATTGTAACTTTTCGGTCTTCTTTAGTTAGTTCAACCAGACAGCGCATGAGATGATCAGCTTTGAGTTGAACAAGAGTCTGAGAGAGATCAAGCTTCTCAAGCGCCTCCGCAATCTTGCGGTAATCAGTTTTTGACTCAATTTGTACCAAAGAGTCCAATAATCGTGTGCGATATTCCACGGTAGAGTTTGGCGAAGCTTCTGCAATACCTGCGAGGGCGGCAGACTTAGCAATACGAGCCCGTACAGCCCAGTAGAAGTATCTTCGAGCGTTCTTCCAAACTGCGGGTTTGGCGCAGCCTTTTGCTTCCATACGACCTGTCCGACTGAAATAAGGGTGTCACCATTGTGATGAAACGGCGGGGAACGAGAAAAAAACTCACTCGTGAAGATCGGCATATAGAAGCGCAATTTGTTTGTACGTCGGTTGCAGAAGTGTCTCTCGTTTAGCCAGTTCGGCAGCAGCTGTTGCTTTCTCGTCCTGCGTCTTGGACGAATCCTTGGTGTCGCGCTTAAGAGAAGCGTACGACGAGTCAAGACGCTCCATAAGGGCCAAGATCTTTTCGCGACGCATCTTGATCTCGACAATCCCCTCAGGTTCGAGAACGCCAGCACGAGCATCGACGTCAGCGTACATCTCCATCTGTTCCGAATTGATAGACGGATCAAGAACAACCCAGGCACCTCCACGAAGCTCGCCATTGGGAACAATGTAAACGAAGACGGGTTGCTTGTAGCTTGAAAGGCCGTCGACAATCTTCGACCCTTGTTTGAGCACTTCATCATACATGTCTTGTTGACCACCTGAAAAACCACGCCAATTGGCGAATATGATCAAAGGAAGGCCCTCGCGATTGAAATCAAAGATAGCTTGCGCGGTCTTGTAGGCAGAGTTAGGGTACCAGACCTGACCAGCTTCCATGATGCGCTGCTCAAAGGAAGCGGGATTGGCAGGGTCAGCCGGCACAATACGTTCAATGGTACGGGTTTCAACAGCGATGACACCCATAGGGATGCCTCCAAGGCGAGCACGTCCGACGACGACGGTTTGCGCCCATCCACTCAATGTCTCTTGGAATGATCCCTTGTCGAAAAATCCCGATAACCACTGTGACGATTGGTCGTCGATCTTGCCTTCAATAAACCAACGCGGATCGTAGACACCCTTTGGGGGCCTATAATCAATGTCACGATCCCAACCATCTGCGGTCTCCCGCACAGGTAAGGGACCACCTTTGAACTCAGGGATATAGGATAACCACTCAAGAATTTGGGTCGCGCCTTGTAGATCACTGCTCGCCGTCAGGTGTGACACACCATTCTTGTGCATAATCTGTGTACCACCGAGTTGCAAATTAGAAGTATAGACTTCACGGCCAAGTACTTTATTGAGGGCGCCTGCACCAGTGAGAATGATAGGTTGACCTTCAACCTGCACTGCGCGTTCGCCGAGACGGACGAGGTAAGCTCCAATGCCAACGGAGCGTGCAGTGACAAGGGTGACAGTGAAGATGTCATCATATGCTCGCGAGGTTTCACCAGCAATGAGACCAGATCCTCTGAGGGATTCGACGCCGAGGCCATCTTGCAGACCGATGAGATCGGTGATCTTGTAACGACGTTCCCCACCATCCTCGATTTCAACAGTGCGCACTGCATCTCCTCCCTTTTCCTTGAGTGTGAGATAGTTATCAGGGGTGAGATAAAGGTAGTTGATCCCCTTTTCAGGATGAACGTCGTCATTCCATGCGACAGAGAAAAGGGGCCAAATTTCTTCAGCAATACCAATGCGTGCACCGGAGTTGGCAGACAAATAAATACGAGGAAGGCCGTGTTCGCGAGCATATTGGGTCACGAGGTAGAAGTACTGGTCCTCAATGGGACCGAAGGACCCGATCTTGTAAGTGATGTCATTCGCTATCACGACAACCTTGCGACCCATCGGGAACTCTGGAGTGCGAAGGTTGAACACCCAAGCCACCATACCAAAAGTGTTGTTGCCAGGGGCCCGGTCAACTTCCGTCAGTTGGTCATGTTCGTCTAGTACAAGCTCCCTAGAATCTAAAAATACCTTAGGCATGTCTAGTGAGGGATTGATGGTTCGCGATTTGACCCATACATTATGCAGGGCTTTCGAGAAGAGATCGGGAAAATCGTATACGTAGGTGGTACCGATGAGATGGGCTTGATAACGCTTTGGCTGTAAAGATTCTTTGGTGGGATAGGCTTGATGTACAGGTTGAAGATGTAAAGGGCCTTTTTCACCAATCGACTTTAATATGGTAGTTCCTTTGTCGGTAGAGATTTCTTGGTATCCATGGTAATTGACAATGAAGCCGGAGACATTTTCGATGATGCAGCGGATTGGTGTCACATTCCCCTCATTATCTTCCAGAGCGATTCTAATTTCCGAACCCGTGACATGAAGGCGCCAGAGTCGCTTTCCATGACGCTCGATGAACCCAGATATTGCTGCAAGAACATCTTCATACGTGACAGCAAGGTTGTAGATGAAGTTCATGAAGATGTGGTTACAGTCGGCACCACGATATTGCGCACTGACAACTTCCAGTGCATCCAAGACAGAAGTAACAAGTCGGTCAGTTTCGGAGATAAGGTATTCTGCTGTGCTCATGGCTCCTCTAAGGCGTCCAGGACGAACAAGGGCACGAATAAAGAATCTGTTATCGAGTTGGTTCTCTCTGGCAACAGCATGGTAAATATGGATTTGCTTCGCTTCAACAAAACAGGGTTTCAAGTTATAATGAGACAAGCGGCTCAGTTCCAATTGGAAGGCGAGAGCGGGCTCAATGTTACGAATGGCTTGCTCCTCTCCCCACATGCCGTCGAAATCACGCAGAGTATAATAAACAGGGTATTGACCGCGGCGGCAGATGAGGACAGAAAGACGACGGACACCGCGACGAGCAAGGATGTCTCTCTGAGAGTTGACAAATTGGGTAATGGTGGTCGTCCAAGAGCTTTCCGGCATATCATCTTCATCACGGAAAATGCGGAGGGCCATATTCACGACGTTGGGCGGTTGAGTGTCCGGACCATAACGCTGACCGAACTCCTGGTAGTCGTACACAGGGAGCATAGAAACAACCTTTTCAAAGCCTCGAGAAAGGGCGCCAATGTTAGGGAAAGAAGCGATGGCACCTGTTCGAATAGGCTGCGATTGATGACGATTGATTATATACGTCAAGTCGCTCACAGAACCAGAGCGTCGACTTTCCCTGAAATCAAGTTAGAAGTCCCTTGAAAGAGCTAATAGGGAGACATACCCAAGACGAGGCGTTGAGGGTGGCGAATGCGACTGTCCCAGGTTAAAACGCCAGGTGGCGATGTTAGGGGCTTCGCCATCATCAAGAGCATCACCTTCTTCGTAATCAATAGAGAGTAATGTATATGCCTTGTAGGCGCGACGGATATACACTTCAAAAGCGGCTAAGAAGAGTGTAAGTACCGAGAAATAGATTCACAAAAGGTACGAACCAAGAGAAACCATTGGGTCCTCATGACTGAAGAAGGCAGGGAGGACATCATACACTGTATAACGAGAGTCGCTAAGTTCCTTCAATACCTCCGCAGATGGTGTTCTACAAGCGCATTATTGACCATGACTTCAAACAAATGCTGATTACATGCCTAGGACCCTCTTGACCCTGCTCGCCATAGTAGTTGTTATAGACCGAGTTCTTGAGGACAGCTTCCATTTGAACCAAGCGCTCTTCATAAGAAGGCATCTGACCAAGGATAAGAACCTCGCGCGCTTTCAGAGACACTGTAGTGGATGATCTAGTTGATGAATGAAGTTATTGAAGGTTGTCTGAGGAGAGGAAAGTATCTTACTTAGGCTCAAGAGCAGCCAAACCTTGCAACGCCTTGTAGAGCCGTCCCTCAGTGTTTGAAACATTGAGGTTGCTAGCCTTGACGTAGTCAAGAACAGCCAAAACCAACTTAGCTTTGCTCTGAGCCTTGATATGACTCAGGACGAGGCTGACGACTTTGTCAAGGTCGTCCTTATGCTGCTCTCGCAGAGCGAGAACACGGGCTTCGATGCTACCGCCAAAGAGTTTCTCTGTGGATGCGTAACGCTCCAGCAAAGAAGCGATCACCGCGGTCTCATGTCCCTTCAATCCACTCTGATACCTCTCGACAACTTCAGAAAGGGTGCCAAGTGAAACGCGGAACATGGCACGATCCTGGGAGATAACGTTGTCCTCGATGTAGTGTTCGATCACTTTCTTGATGCGATTAGCAGGGAATTCGACGTTGTCTCCTTTCGCCCTGGCAGCGTCAATAGCATGTCTGATGCTATCCTCGAGTTTGGTGGGTATGCGACCAGAAAGGGTGGATAGAATCGCGTTGACTTCAGAAAAGGGAAGTTCAGGTTTGTGAAGTAGGTCGATGAGATCTCTCAGAGTCGAGGCCATGACGGCTTGATTGTCGAAACCATCGAGAATGTCATGCATAATGCCTATACACCTTACATACCTCTGATGAGGCTTGTTACCAACGACACCAGGAACACCCATGGCCGGAAGTTGACCTTCGAAAGGTTTTGCATGCTTGACGCGAGCAGGGTCATCCAACGTTAGTATACCAAGAATATCTCCAGGTTCTAGAGACACTCCTGGTTGTTTGATGAGCTGAATAACGCCATCCTCCGACGCAACCAGGGGCATGTACATTTTCATAACCTATAGAACTTTTCATCAAGGCAAGCTTGAAGAATATACAAGTGCTCAAACGTACCTCGATCTCGGCATATTGTTCACCAGCATTTATGTGGTCACCACTGTCAACGAAGAAACGGATAAGTTTCCCTGGACTGGGGCTCCGAAGTTGAGTAGGATCGTTCTCCTGCTCAATCAAGCAAGTCTTGGCATCAACCATTAGTCTGAGAGCGCCGACTTCCTCGCGCCAATAGATAGAGTGGCTCTTGCCATCCAACAGAACAAGCAGGCCCCCGTCGGCAAGAGGCCGCGCACCGACCATGGTTCGGCCTCCATTGAGGTAAAGCGTCCATACAGTCGAGGACGAACGAGCGGCGGTGAACGAATAACGAATGCTCTCATAAATGAATTCAATACCAAAGACTGTCTTCAAAACATCCTTAGCAGGAACTTGACCCTTATCAAGTACCCGCTTGTATTCGGTCCAGCAAGCTTCCGAGGCGAGGTAAGCCTTGGTGACAGCACCACAGATAACGGCGAGGGTAGCATCCGGCCGTTCAGCGGTAAGTTTATTGCTGATCAGAGAGTCTAACCAGCCTGTTGTGAAATTGTTCTCCTTGAATGCTTCCAGCTCGAGAAGCTTGATAAGGTATTCGACAGTAGTCCTGAAATCGCCTCGAATGCTAAGTTCTTTTAATGCAACAATCATATTCTTCCTACTCTCGCTGCGATCTTCGCCATATGCGAATATATGGCCGAATTGTGAATCGGCAAACTCATGGAGTCCACCTGCAGTAGCAACGGAGAAGTAACCCCACACATTCGTGCTGGATCGGAAGTTGAGTTCCTGAATGGATCCTGAAGATGGTTTGAATCCGGCGTCTGGGTTCTCTGCAGTGATACGAACGGCAACGACGTGACCCTTGGGACGCGGCTTACGCTGGAGCTGGTTGGCATCGGGCTTAAGCATATCGAAATCAATCTCTGAGGTACCATTGGGTGCCACACCATATAACTGGCGGATATCCCGAATTCGGTGCAAGGGGATGCCCATGGCAATTTGAAGCTGAGCAGCCGGGAGGTTAACTCCTGTAACCATCTCGGTCGTGGGATGTTCGACTTGAAGACGGGGGTTAAGTTCCAGGAAATAGAAGTAGTCCTCAGCAGGACTATAGAGATCTTCAGGCGTCCCATGTCAGTTAAAAAAATGATAATCAATACTGAAACAACTGAAACGAAAAACTCACATTCTACAGTACCAGCGCTAACATAACCAACAAGTTTCGATAGACGAACAGCTGCCTTCTCCATCTGTTCAAAGGTTTCCTCCTTTGCAATAGTCACAGGGGCCTCTTCAATGATCTTCTGGTGCCTGCGTTGCACCGAGCAGTCACGACCAAACAGTGAGATAGCATCGCCATATTGATCAGCAAGTAGTTGTACTTCCAAGTGTCGTGCTTGGCCAGCGAGCTTCATGATAAAGATAGGAGATCCTGTGTACCACATGAATTATATGCGCATTAATAATAAGAATAAAATGAACGATACCTGGAATCTCTCCAGCAACTGCATGATACGCGTTTTTGAACGCGTCGGGTGATTCGACCTTCCTGATACCCTTTCCACCACCTCCCTCGCTTGCTTTGATCATGACAGGCCAACCAATCTGCTCGGCTCGCTTTAAACCTTCCTCAACATTCGTCACACATGCTTCAGCGTACACCTTTTCGGGCACCGTAACGTATCCAGCATCTGAAAGGATTGTTTCTGAGACTCCTGTTCCGGACCAGGGCATCGTAGGGACATCGGCACTCTGCGCAACGATGGTACTCGAGATTTTGTCACCCAAACTCCTCATGGCATTTCCTGGAGGACCAATGAATACAATTTTGTTCTTGCTCGCAGCTAAGCTTTCGGGAAGGCGCGGGTTTTCGGACGCATGTCCCCAACCCGCCCATACAGCATGAACGCCAGCGCGTTCAGCGACATCTACAATGAGATCGACATTGGCGTAGTTGTTGTTGTTTGTACCCCCTGGCACTTCGATATATCGATCGGCCATGCGAATATATTCCGCATTAACCTTGAGATCCTCAGGAGTTGCCATGACAGTGAATTCGACCTCGCGCTCGCGACCAAACGTTTCGTAACTCCATTGTCGGATAGATCTGATTTCCTTAACGGCAGCGATACCTATATACGCACGTCAAAAAAATAAAAGGAAAATTCGGTCGAACTACCATTGTTGGCAATAAGAACCTAGAGCCCTACGTCAGAACATCGATTTATAACGAAATGGATCATGCTGACTTTGGTTATTACTGTATGGCCGCCGTTTTTCTTTACAAAATCTGTAACGCTACCAGCCGGAGCATTTTCAAGAGAATTGCCACCTATTCGAAATATGTCAATATTAAGTGGTAACAAAATTGTCATGGCGCATACCTATAAAATGTTGAACTCTGGAATGATCATAGGCTGACATAGCGTTCAGAAAGCGGACGCCTAGCAAGGACGACGTGCAAGGACCGTAATTCTGAACAAGAAAGCGGAAGAAGAGTGGCAAAAGTAAGGCTGAGATTAAACCGCGCACTCTCTGGGGTCAAACTTATGATCGGCCCCAAAATTCATGATGCCTTACGTCAGCAACTCTGGTCTTCTCGGGGCCTACAAGGTCAATAATCTGCTTGTCTTCAATATATCATATTGACTTCTTAGAGTTGCCCAGACAAGATTGTTTTTGTCACTCAAGAGAACAAATTCCTGCTGCTGACACAGGCCAGCTGCACTGACAGCCGCGTCGACATTGCAGCAACGACAACTTGCACAGAAGTTGCGCGAACTCCGGAGTAATCATGATCTTCCCCAGAATTTGTCGCTTACGGACTCAGGGAGGAGCAGAGTCAATCCGTAGTTAACTCTGTACGAGATGACGAGCACATCATTGGAATTGGGTGTTCATAGAAGCACTGTATATGACACGATCACCGTGTTACAAGCGTTCGTCCGCTGGTGACGATACTTAGTCAAGGAGTCACAATGAGAGAAATCAAAACATACGTTACTGTCTTCCTCTCCGTCGTCGCTACCTCCGTCTTGGCCCTATTCAAAACTTTCTGGAATTCGGCCACACGATGTCTCATCCTTGAATGCATGTACGCTTTGCTGCATTTGATGTGATAGTGGAGGTAAATACGGAAGAGTTGAATGTGCGAAATAGTATTTGAAGCAACAGAAGCATTGGCGAAATGACGCGGGAAAAGAACAAAGGTGAGATAACCAATGTCATCGGTGTTGCGGAGGCCAGGGACATGACGAATTTCGAGTGGAGGGTCTCGGTTAGTATACAAGACCTGGGGTGCGTTTTGGACGTTTGGAAGCCGGCGGCGAGTGTCAACAAATTCCTGATGTACAGAATATCAGTAGTCAGAAAAGTAGCTAACCAGTGGACTTACCTGAAGGAAGACCTTTCCAAAGATACGATCGGTTTCATCTTGGAATATAGTGGAGAAGATAACGGTAACACGATCGGGGGAAGCCTGAACGTAGATAGCTTCCTCGTCACGATAGTGAACCTGCATCAGTTCTCCCTGTGAGCCCCCTGATGCCTCCAGCTCCTTCTGAGTCTTAAAGCCAAGCTCAAATGGAGCGGCAAGAGCATTGCGTTTTAGTAAGGCAATCGACAATATGAAAGCTTCGCGGGCCTCTGGAAGCAATTCAGTATATCTTATGAGAAGCCATGTTGTGCTTGAAACATTACCTGCATCAGAGGGTACCTGCTCAAGATCGATCACCAAACTGACGTTGTATTCGTGTTCAGGCTGCGCAATCAGCATCGACCCATACTCCCGATTGAGTATGTCTAAAGCTCCATATCTTACAAGCTCGTCCCAACACCGAATGTGCATGGAGAGAAGAAGAGATGTCTTGCGCTCTGGCGTTGATAGATGGAACCGAACACCATCAAAGTCTACAAATTGAACATCGAGAGATGAAGGCCTAATGAACTGAGCCAGATCCCCCTCAATGATAAATTCATTAACCTTACTTGGCGATCTTTTCTGCGAGAGTGGTTTGGATGATAGAATTTTGTGACTACGCAGTGGCTGGGTTTAGTAAAAGGTACGGTAATGGCAAACATGGATAGTACCTCGAGTAGAATCATATCTCAAAAAGATATATCAAACGTTGAGTACGGAGAGCGCGTATTTGGCGGGAAACCCTTGTGGGCAGATGGTTAGACGTTGGCAAGTGATTTGACCAAGACTTCGACAACCAGGTCCAGAGATCGTGGGCGTGACGTTCTAATCACATGATTGATCTTCGGCCCGTTCTTCCGTTGTGGCGTGGCTTAACTGCTGACTGCTCTGTGACTGAGGCACCGGAATACCAAGGACTCAGACTCGGAGGAGGCAATTTTTCATATGGGACAAAATGCCTCGTACATCGCGCATACAGTAGGTAGGAAAGTAGAGAGAAATCTTTGACTTTGCGCGTTTCTAGGTCGTCTTCTTACAACAGCATAACATACTTGGACATCCTTACTTCGCAACCACTACAATAACGCAATCAAACGTGTCTCCGAGAACCGGTGACCGATTGTGCCGCGAGTCCATTCCTTCAGAATTGCAATTATGAGTCGACTCTTCTGAAAGTTCCGAACGTGGGGTATAGTTTTATGAGAGCGTTCTTCTAAAAGATAGTATCTCCAAGATTATTCATTCTGTGACTTGGCCCGAAGAGAAGGTGAAGTCCTGAGAGCAACGTAAAAACTTAAAATTACTGGCTTGAAACAACAATGACATCGAGGAGGTCCGGGAAAATTTTTACAGCAAACCAATTGTAACGTTTTGCCTAA
>JABCKS010025629.1:0-12270 GCA_018851325.1 Termitomyces sp. DKA19 | reverse complement strand
CCATAGATAGGGCTTAGCAAGGGGAATCAGGTAGAATAGTAAAAGGAGAGAATTGTGACCATGTAAGGGGTGAAATAGGAAGTCCCCTGACAGTTGCCTCCTTCATTGTTATATTGTTGCCTCTACTTCCTCAATCAACTATTTAAGACTGGAGCTAGGGATGGAGATGATGGACACCCAGCAGACTCTCAGCATGATTACCCTACTTGACAGTGGGGCAACTAGTTTTTTCCTGGACACAAAATATGTGAAACAACACTGCCTTACTACTTGACCTCTCATATGCTCTATTCCAGTATACAATATTAATAGCACCCCCAATGAAGCTGGTTCTATTTGTTCTGTGGAGAAACTAGTCTTCTGCTATCAGACTCATTCAGAGCATGCAGTCATTGCAGTTACTTATTTGGAGAAACAGAATATGATCTTGGGGTTCACTTGACCTCAAAAGCATAACTCTGAGATTGACTAGGCAAAAGGAGTGGTGAAAATGAGCCATTGCCCTCATTGTTATACTACTTGTGCAAGAGAGGCCAGAGAGAAATGTAGGACACTTGCCTTGTGCTGACATTGACCTTTTGGATCTCCTCCCTTTGGCATTCCCTCATACTTATAGAGAGGCCCTCTATGAAAATGTTAGAGGAGTTGGGTGTAAAACCTATAAGGATGGAGAATACACAGGGGAATTTGCCAGTGCTTTGGACCAAGAGTCCCCAGATAGGACCATTGACATAGGTGATAGGATCTATGCTACAACACTCTACCTCCCTCTGACTATGGCAGATAGTAGGGCCACTCAGACCACCTTCCAAGGCTGGCTGAGGCATTTGCAGCAAACTCTCAGCCCAAGCCCTTTTATAGTACTGTCCCTCACCATTTTCAGGACTTTGAGGATGTATTCTCTAGGGCATTGTTTGACTCAGTCCCAGAGCATAAGCAGTGGGACCATGCCATTAAGCTGATACCTGGAGTAGAGCCTTCCAGCTATAAAGTCTATTCATATGCACCACATAAGCAGGATGAGCTGGACACATTTCTGCAAAAGAACCTTAGCTCTGGCTGAGTACAACCCTCTAAATTCCTAATAGCTTCCCTAGTTCTTCTTTATTAAGAAGAAGGATGGGTCTCTCTGTCTGGTTTAAGACTAGTAAGTTTTGAATATGATGACAGTGAAGAATTGCTACTCTCTCCCACTCATCTCAGAACTTGTCAACAACTTTAGAGGTGCATATACTTCACCAAGTTGGATGTCTATTGGGGCCACAATAATGTGCACCTTAAAGAAAGAGATGAGTGGAAGGCTGCAATTCAAACTAATCACACACTCTTTGATTGCAGAAGGCATTATCTGTGTCTACCCATATAATATTCCCATCTACACCAAGATACTAGAGGAACAGTCCCAGATCATACACATTGTCTTGGAACATCTCTGCTAACACCAGCTCTATCTGAAACCTAAAAAGTGTAAATTTGAGGAGACCAAGGTTGAATACCTAGGCTTGATCATCTTACATAATATAGTAGAGATGGACCCAATTAAGGTAGCAGGTGTAGTAGAATGGCTGAAGCCAAAGAACAAGAAGGAAGTCCAGGCATTTTTAGGCTTTGTTAACTTCTAGTTTATTCAGAACCTCTCTCATCATGTTCATTCTCTTTTTGACCTCACTAGTAAGAATATAGCAAAACAATGGGAGTCCTTGCAGCAAGCTGCCTTTCATTCCCTCAAGCATGCTATTATCTCTAAACCAGTCCTCTTATTCCCAAATAATGACTCTCCCTTCCATGTTGAAGCTGATAGCTCAAACTTTACTACTAGAGCTATCCTGTCTTAATAGTTAAAGGAGGATGGTAAGTGGCATCCTATAACCATCTACTTAAAGAGTCTCAATGCAATAGAACAGAACTATGAGATTCACAACAAGGAGATGCTTACTATTGTTTGATCCTTTGAAGAATGGTGACATTTTCTTAAGGATTCATGGCACAAGTTTGAAGATTGGAAAGATTACAAGAACCTTAAGTACTTCCAATCAGTAAAGAAACTCAATTGACATCAGGCTCAGTAGTCCTTGTATCTGGCCAACATTGGCTTTCCACTGTATTACAAGCCTGAACAAAGTATGGGTAAACCAGACATGCTGTCCAGGAGAGCTGATCATGGTAAAGAAGCAGATTATAATAAGAACATCATACTTCTTAAACTAGATTTCTTTGCCATTTATACTCTGGAAGGGATTGTGGTCCAAGAGGATGAGGTGAACATTCTTAAGAATAACCAGTGAGGGAATTGTGAGGGTGCTCAGGAGAATGCTGTAGCACAGGCAGTACAGGTCCTTTAGGCCCAACATGCCAGTAGGGTGAAATCTGTACATACCAAAGAGTGGGGTTGTTAGGATGGACTGCTGACCTTCCAAGGATACATCTATGTATCTAATACCCCATAGCTTTGATAGCATATTATAAGAGCAACATTATGATTCTTGCATGATGGATCATTATGACCAGTGGAAAACATTAGAACTGATGTCCAAAAATTATTGATGGCCTCAGATGTCCTAATATATTGGCACTTACATTAGTACCTATGACCTCTGCCTTTGTACTAAACTTTGTTGTCAGACACCTGTGAGCCAACTCCACCCTTTTCTCACTCCTACTAGCCACTAGAGCATGGCTTTAGTGGATGTCATTGTTGTACTACCAGATGCTAATAGGTATGATGCAGTGATGGTGATAGTAGATCTCTATGGGAAGCAAGCTGATTTCATCTATTACCTGGGGCCATTCATAGTAGAGAGATAGGTAGGGATATTAACCTACTAGCTGAAGCTTCCTGCAAGTCTATATCAGCTGCATCCAGTCTTCAATATGGTCAAGCTATTCCCACTATTCCCAGCCCTAGAGAAATCTATTCTGGGCTGATGCCTCAAACTGCCACCCCCACCATTTCTGGGTCAACAAGGAAGAAGAGTATAAGATGGAAGAAGTGCTAGACAGTAGAGTGTTTTGTGGGAAGTTATGGTTCAAGGTGAAATAGAAGGAATATAGTATTGAGAATATCTCTCAGAAACCACAGGCAAATGTACATGCATCAGCTCTGATTCAGGACTTTTACTATGGATAAAAGGCAGTTTGAGGCATTTACCCCATTTCTGTAGCAGATCAAACAATCTGTAACTTCTTCTATCCAGGTTCATCAAGGCACTATACTTTAGAAGTGAAGGGAACCCTCAAGTTTTCCCATTGCTCTATGTCCTATCCCCCTCAAATTATCTCTGCTATAGTTTCCATTGATGCCTCTGCTCTTGACCTACTCATAGGTCTCACTTTTAGCTTTTTAGCTGTAGTAGTTCCTTATTTATAATTCAGATGAGGTTGACCTTCCTCATAGTCACCATATTATGTAAACATTACATGCATTTTTCTGACCTGGCCCAGGGAGTTTCCTCAGACTTGTTCTCTTTCAAAGTACTGCAAGGCCAAGAAGTACACACTGAAAAGCACAACAATTCTATGTACATTGTCTGGAAAGAGATGTGGTTCCTCCTTGGAATGAAGAAGAATAGAAAATTCCCTTATATTGTCTCAGATAGACCAGAGCTACTAGCTGCACCCCAGGACATGTTCAATTTTTGTTTTGTTGACAATGCCCCTGGACCAAGCCCTCAGCACTCACAGATTTATATTGAGGGTCCAGAGAATATCTGAAATATCTCACTTGCTCATCAATTTGCTGACATGGTGATACAGAAGTATCCTGAGAAAGACCTGTCTATAGACTTAGTTGCATGACATTTCCTCAATTGTCTTGACACTCTTTGGAAGGCTTGTGCAAAGGCCTGTACAAGGCCCAATAAACAACAGCATTACTATTGTAGACATTTGGCTCTCAAATAAATAATTTTCTTCATGTTCATTTCTGATACTCTATCCATTGTTGTCCCTACAAGAAGTGTCTGCTGCCATCTTGTCTGCTCTGATCTCCTCATGCATGGAATTGACATCTAAGCCATCAATGTTGTTACTAACTTTGATTTCCCCAAGAACAGTGAGATGTACCTTCACTGCATTGGCTGCTCTGGATGGTTTGGACACCAAGACAGAACACACACCATCTTGACATGCATAGGATCAATGCCATGGATCCTTACAACATCCATGAGGGACATGACCTTGTCCTTAGTCTTGGTGGCATATGCAATCATCTTGGCAGCCTTTGCCACATGCTGTGCAGGTGTCAGTGCATTGACTTGCTGCATAGGCAGGTATGTTATAGACCAGAACTGGTACAGGAACCTATTTGCCATGGTCTGGCAGGTGGTCAGCTGGTGGAAGAGGCTGTCAGGGATGTCATCTGTTTATGGTGAGTTGACAAAACTTGAAAGAGAGGAAGCATAGACTTCTCTATGTCCAGACTTGGAGGCATGCAGAGACATTTTGTGTCATGAAGAGGAGTACCATATCAGTGGGTTTATAGTCCTACTTGAGCTGAGGGGATGAACATACAGATCAGAGCACAGAGAGTACTAGGGGTGTTTAAATGCACCTCCAACAAGTTGTATATACATGCTACTATGGTTGGCCTTAGCCTTGCAAAACTCACAGACTATCTTGTTGGCTGTCATTTGTGATTTGGAGCTTGAGCTCACTTAGCCCTACACAGACATGATGGATGTCAGACAGTACAGAGGAAAAATGAACACATCTTTGATGTTGATCTGAAACCCAGCCATAGCCTCTGCCACCAGCCCTCCTTCCAGCATGAGTCCCCCATCATTTGGTTGTGTCCAATCATTTGGTCATATCCTGGGGCTTTTTCAGGCAGTGGAGGGCAGATAGAGGATGGGTGGAGTGTTGAGCATGGCAAAATCAAATTACCAAGCTTAACAAAGTGTTTTTAGCATAAAATACACTTTGTTGGAATAGATGAAGGGTAGGATATGGCATGTAGTCATGTCTTGTGGTTCTTGGGGCAATGGAAAAGGGAACAAAGAGATTTATGCCATTGTTAGTTTTGTTGTTGATAAGGAGGATGTCTACTACTCATCAGTATCTGGAGTTGTTATGGTATCCAAATGATCACAAATGCACACTTTTTCTCACACCTATTACAATGCCAACTTTTCAGCTCAAATATACTAGCCCAGAGCTGACCACAATGCCAAGCCTAGAAATTATGTATGATAATATCTGCCTAGGGTCCACTATTTCTATCCATCTGATACAGGTCAGTGTTAAGATTTCTCTGTGACTACACAGAATTAACAAGTTTCAGGCTTGCAAGTCTCTGTCCTATGTTGCCAAACCAGAGCACAACAACAACCAACTAAGTGTCAACCAGACACAGCAACTCACCATTGTTGACAAACCCCCCTTGATGATGTCATCCAACTAACCAAGTATTAACCAGACATGCACTATTGTTGATGAGTTCCTCTCAACACCATTCCAAGTAGTTGTGCAACACTTTGGCCATACTAGATTTTGATCTGCTCATTACCAACCATATAGTATTTCATGCACTGTTTATGGCCAGAAAAATTGAAGTTGAGAAGCTTGGAGATGAGATTGATTGTGGGGATTTTCCTTCTGAGTCAATCTCCTGTCCTGCTAATTTAGTCTTTACTTTTCTTGACTTGAGCTCTTGTTATTCTCTTTGTAAGAAATTTAACAGAACTCATTACTATTGTAGATGTTTGGCTCTCAATAAATAATTTTCTTTATGTTCATTTCTGATACTCCATTGTTGTCCCTACAAAAATGTAATCTTTGTTGCTTGATGTGATTCCTATATATAAGTATCTTGATGAGTGAATCAACAGTTGCATGCTGGTCAATACACCAAGCAATGCAACACATGTTTCTGTACATTATTTCCATAAAAGATTGTTATATTTTTCTATTGCATGTTTCTGTAAGGGCAACCTCCAGGAGCAATGGCTAAATCACAGAGCTAGCAGAGGGGAATCCAAAGTATATTAGAACTGTAATTGACAATACAAATGGTAGACTAATCACCTAGCAGAGGGGAATCCAAAGAGAACAAGTTTAAGGATCCCTGCTACTTGGTGTAGTGCATTAATGGGCAATAGAGGCATGGGAACAACTGTGTAGAGGACTGGAGATAGTCAAAGTGCTTGATAAGGGATCATGAAAAGTTATGGAGGTCTCTAGAGATCTCTGGGGACCTTTAGAATGCCTGGAAGCTGTCAAATGAGCCTTAGAGGAGCAGAAGCAGTCATAGAGAGTTAGTGTTGGACAGGGTCAGAGGTCAAAAGAGGTAGTCTCCTAACATCACTCCCCCTCTAGCATACAACATTTTGATGGATGGGGTAGAAGAAATTCCAGATTGCCTAGTCTGCTGGTGAGAGGGGATAGATCCCTTAGATGGCTCAGGGTGCATCCAGGTGTCATTGGTGGAACTCTCTGACCAGTCTGGGTATGTGCACATTCTCTCAGGGTTCCCAGGAGATATCCTTAATTCCATAGCCTTTCTACCTTCACCTTGTACTGTAGTCACTGCCAGAATAATTGGCTATCCAGGATCTCCTCCACCTCATACTTCTTGCTGTTGTTGACCACCACTGGAAGTGGCAGGGGTGGTGGGCATTGCCCTGGAATAGGGTCCATTGGGGCTGGAGTCAGTTTGACCATGTTAGATACCAGATGAAGCTAGTACATTCCTATGAAGAGCCAGAGTCAATAGGCTAGGAGCCCTACCTGCTATTCTACCATGAAGGGACCTAATTGTTGGTTGATAAGACCCATCTGTTGCTGAGTACCATTAAAAACATCTCTGTCAATTATATCTCCATAGCACATGACTTGAGAATATGTCACAAGAGATCTGGACCTAAAGTCTAGAATGAGGTAGCCTTTTGCATAAAACCTTAGCAATCATGAGATTTAGGGATCATGAGCATTCATCATGTGGAGCCTAGACTATGGATCTAGAATGACCAGGCCAAGAACCCCCTTAGCAATGATCACTAGCAACAACTCTTAGCAACATCTGTACTTGGGCTTTCAAAAAGACAACCTTTCATGGACACATGACTTCTTAGCTCCTTTGATTTTCTTGATTATGAGCATACTGGAATGGCATCTACACTTCAGATACTGATATATGGTACACTCACTTACACTTACATTTGATGCTCAGTTATTTTTCTATTTGACACATTTTGTATACATTTCTGACATTACATACTTATGGATGGTTACTATCCAAACATCAGTATAGAACTTTGAAACATCTTGACAGACACTGTTACCTTTAGCAACCAGTTTTCCATTCTTACTTACATTACTTACAACAGTATAAATACCCTCTGTACATACCTAGTTGAATATAAAAAAGAAGGGTTATAGCCCACCACTGCCCACTACAGCCTTGGAGCACTCTGCTCATTGTCTCCCTTAGCTCCAGATCTCACTTCTGGTCTTCTTCATCACCATTAATGGCTTAGCAACAGCCTTAGCAGACTTGTCCTTGATTTAGTATGGTACCAAGTATGGGTGCCTTATAGTGTTATAGTATTTTAGCAATGTTAGTGACTACAGCTAGTGACTAGTTTTTGTGTCTATCCCCCAGCTTTAATTTGTTTTTGACTTATGTTCCTACTCTTATCCCTCTTCATTGCTAGGCCCTCACATACCTTAGCAACTTCCTCTAGTGATCTTTTACTTAGCAACTTTGTCACATCTTAGCAACATTCACTTACTTTACTGACACTTCCACTTTTTATCATTTATTCCTCCTTTATACTTAGTTACTTCTCTCTCCCACTCACTTAGCAATTACTTTGGCCTCCTTCTGTTCTTCCTTCTCTTTCTCTTAGTGACTTAGCAATTCTTCATTAGCATCTAGCAACTTAGACTAGCATTAGCAACTACTTTCACTTGTCCTTTTCTTTTCATCCTTACTTTATTGGCTTTTGTTTTCTGAGATGTTTACCAACTTGCCCTCACACACCCTTTCTACTGCCAGCTACCCTATCTGGTTGTCAGTGCACTTATAGGTTGCCCCTTTTGCCCCTGCATGGCAACTAGGTGGCATAGGATTACATCATGGTATGAGAGCTTCTTTGACAGCTAGGTAGTTGTAATATCTGAGGCATCTAGGTAGACTCAATCTTCAGGCTTGTATTTAGGTGCCAGGGTCCTTCCACCATTGTAATATTGTGCTATATTGTCCTTCACCTTTGCCAACACTGCCTGGGCTTCCTTCTATACAATCTTCATCCAGTCCATCAACTCATTCATGGTTTTATTCTCCAAAGGTTGGGCCCAGGGTTTGAAGCCCATGCATGAGTGACATCCAGTGTTCAGAAAGAAGGGCAAGGAACCAAGTGGCCATATGAATGTGGTTGTGGAATGCCTTTAGAGCCTGCAGGCCACTCAATACAGGTTTTATAGGCATGACTAAGAGCTGCACAGGCTTCACCAATGTGCTTGCACCCATTGTATATGTGGCTATAGGCTACATAGGTATTACCAAGGAGGTTAGAACCACTGCTAACACCAGTCAGTCTGCCTTGGGCAATATCACCCCTCCAATGTCCACCAGGCACAATGGTTGTGGCTTAGTCCATTTGGGCTCCACATTCACTCCCTCATATGAAGCAACTTTGTGCTTTGCAGCACAGTCAATCTGTTCTGGCATAGATATGCACTGTCTCTTTATAAGCTTGATCTGGTTAAGCAACCCTTCCATCACCATAATTGCAAGGCTATCTTACAAAAGCCATGCTGTTGGGGGCAATGTCTGCCCTGCTGCCTTCAACTGCTGCAGCAATACCTCCATGTCTGTCTCAGGCTGTACTTGGACTACAACTTCTTGTCTTACTGTAGGCACCACAGTATATATATATATGTCTGTCCCAGTGCCTAGCATTGGCTTAGCCTCAGCTAATAGTAGTGCTTGTGGTGCACCTCCTGTATTGGGTGCTCATAATGCCCTCCTCCTCATTTACCTCCATCATTGAATGAAGGAGTGTCTCATATAGTAGCAGCTGCTTGCAGTCTAGATAGGCCATAGCTGCATATTGCTAATTTTCTTATACAAATGTAACTGCATGACCTTGAACAGGTTGCCTCCCCCTTTCAGAGCTCTGCAAGCTCTGCCCAAGCTTAGCAGGGCTCCTAGAGGCCATCTCTTTATACTATAGGGCACATGTCAATAATATGTCAAACTAGAAAAATGAAAAGGAAAAAAATCTCCATAGTCTGCAAGTTGGACAAACACATACAAACATCCAGCTGCATAGCACATAGCATCAGCATCCACTATAGCTATGAGCTCACACTGCCAATCCATCCATTTGGCCTTAGCCAAATTATGGCCTTGACCCTACAATGGATTACTTTCTCAGTATGCAGTTCTCTGATCATCAATGGTATGTAGCCACTGTTGAGTTCAAAGGGAGCATATCTTGTAGTCTCCAACACACTTGCATTGATTGCAAATTCAAGCAGAAATATATGGTCTACCCAGTCCTTCTGGTCAAGATGCACAAATGCTCTAAATATTTGTGCAATGTTGTGATTTACACACTCTGTCTGACCATTCATTTACAGATAAAAAGAAGTTGACATGAGCAACTTTACTCCAAGCAGCTTGTGCAGCACCTTCCACCATTTGGAAGTGAACTTAGAATCATGATTGCTGAAAATCGAACAAGGTAGACTGTGTAGATATACAATCTCTTTGAGATAAATGCTTCCCTGTCAGTTTCTGGTTTAAAGTCTTTGACCAGTGACATACTTCACATGTTACACAGAATTGGCTTATTTCTTTAGCCATTTGCAGCTGCCAATATAACTGATACACATATTTGAGTGTCTTCTGGTATTCAAAGTGCCCCATAAAGTTATGAGCTTGTTCCAGTATTATTATGATCAATGATCTCTCATATAGTATACACAGCACCTTTGCACCTTTGGCATTCACCATATAAATGAGCTCCTGCTCTATGACAAAGCATGGATGCTCCTTGGCCTTGCCAAGTATCTCAACAAAGAAGTTATCTTTCAAGTATCCTTGTCAGATCATATATCTCATATGATCTGTTCTTCTGAATCTCTTATATTTTCTTCATCTTTTCCTTAAGATCTGTATTTGTCATAGTCTTAATCTGTCCATCCTTTGTCTGATATGTGACCTTCTGCTTCTTAAGCAGGACCTTGGAATCAAATATATCATTATCTCTTAATGCAGATACTTAGGCTGGAAAATAAAAGAAACAGCATGTCACTAATGAAAAGACAATAAGGATGAGAGAACACTGCAATGCAATTGTACTTACCTTTCAGCATCTTAAGCTCCTCTTTCATTCCTTATATAAGCTTCACATTGGAATCCTCATTTACTGCTACCTTATTTCTGATCTTTTTTGCCTGATTAGCATATTGCAATATACTGAGCATCTCCTTATAATTAGCAGGCAAGATAGCAGCAATTATACATTATTCAAGATGTCCATATATGAATAAGCCAAATGGGATAAAACAATATATTATTGACTGTTGCTGAGTATGTAAGCTAGACTATGAGGGAGTAGATCAGTATATACTCATTGTGTGGATCAATGCCATGCTCATTGACATGAGTATTTCTAATTGATCTCTCCCAAGAAATATTGAAAGAATTTCTGATGGATCTTTTTTCAAAAACATATAATGTTTTTTCAATCTATTTTTCTACAAAAAAAAAGCAAAGAAAGTTTATTGAGAAACATTTGATATAAAAATAATAAAAGTAACTCAAGAAAAACCAAAAGATACATGTGATGTATTTTTCAAGAAGAAGTCTAAAAACACAGTATGTGTTCCCTATATAGTTTTAAAAATACAGAAAGAAAATATTCAAAAATATCTCAAAAAACACAAAAAAAAAAACACAATAAGTGTTTTTTCACTATTTCTCAATTTAAACTTGAAGTATATCTGGGGAAACACCTGTCAGAAATCATGGTAGCCTCAGATCTCCTAGTACATTGATATATATACTAGTATCTGTAGTCTCTGCCTTTACAGCAAGCCTTGCTGCTAGGTATCCATGGGTCAACAAATCCCCTTCTAATTCCTACTAGTTGTTGGAGTATAGTTTTTATGGAGTTCATTGTTAAACTTACAGATGCTTATAGATGGGTATGATGCAGTCATAGTGGTGGTAGATCATTATAAGAAGCATGCTCATTTTATCCCTACCCACACCACCTGTTCTGCTCTGGGAGCTACTAGCCTATATTAGAAGAATGTCTGGAAGCTTCATAGTCTCTCAGATGGATATATCTTGGATAGAGGTCCTCAGCTTATGACAAAATTCACCTATAAGCTGTATTGATTGCTGGAAGTAAAGCTCTACACAACCACAGCCTATCACCCTCAATTAGATAGATAGACAGAGCAGGTGAATCAGGAACTGGAACAGTACTTGGAATTATTCTACTATATTCACTCTTCCACTCAGATAACTCCATTCTTCCTAGACACTAGTCAACATCTATGCATGGGCTTCAAGCCCCAAGCAAGATCCTTAGAGAATAATACAGTGAATGACTTTGTGGATAAAATGAGGAGGGAGCAGGAGGAGGCAAAGGCAGTATTGATAAAGGCAAAAGAGGATATGTCATAGTACTATAATCAAAGATGGACACTAGCTCTAGTGTATTAGCTTGGAGATTGGATCTACCTTGACAGCTCTGACATCAAGATGACATGGCCATTACAGAATCTGTTGCACCATTACCTAGAGCCATTCAAAGTGGAAAGACAGATAGGGCCATTAGCCTACCAGTTGAAGCTCCCAGCTAGTCTATATCAGTTGCACCCTATCTTCAATACAATGAAGCTGTTCCCAGCCCAAGAAAGGGGGAGAGGGTAATGTCAGAGTTTATCTCATCTCACTTTATCTCACCTCATCCAGAGGCTATCTTTTCATTACTTTCCATAGGCCATGTGCATTGATGTGTCAATGATAGCACATGACTTCTTATCATACAAGGTTAACATTCACCTCACCTCACCTCACCTCACCTGGGGCTATCCTTGCATTGGGTCATGTATATCAATGTATTGATAATAGTATATGACTTCTCTGCCTACAGTACAGTTAGTCCCACAAGTTCACAGACCTACAACGTAACATTTGGCTGATGGAGTTCCTCAGACTTGTTCTCTTTGGATCTCCCTTTACTAGGTGTGTATTTTTTTTTTTTTTTTTTTTTTTTTTTTTTTTTTTTTTTTTTTTATTTTTTTTTTTTG
>JABCKS010025628.1:0-12295 GCA_018851325.1 Termitomyces sp. DKA19 | reverse complement strand
CTCTACTTGGGCTTTTTATACCTCTTTCTACAGTGCACAGACCACTTTCTACATGTGACTTTTGCTTTCAGACATTCTAGCACCTCTACCCTAATTGGTATTCCCATTCCCACTTTTGAATGCCTGTTTCAGCACCACAGGCTAGTGTCTTGCACTGTCATCCTTCTTTTCCATTCTAAGTTTCTTCCTTCCCCATTTATCTCTTCCCCTTTTGTATTGCTTCCATTTATATGCTCCCTTCCATTAGAAATATGAGCCATGTAAGCTTGTGAAGTGCACCACAACAAGTGGCTTAAGGAGCAACTAGAATTGAGAGATCTAGAGGCTCAGGATATAGCTGATGCAGTGCCAAATGTGTCACTGCTCAAGATAGCACCATTGTTGAGTGACACAATCCAATAGTGGAACAGACATTGGGAACTGGGAATTATATATCCCAGGGTCCTGGGGTGGAGGATGTACAACTGCATGCATACATGGATACTCACAAGACAAATTGTTCATTAAGATACTTGGCAGACTATAGGAGCACCCACACTTCACCATTGAGCAGGAGCTCATTTATTTGGTGAACTCATCAGGATCAAAGGTCCTGTGCATGCCAAGAGATAGGTTGTTAATCACAATGATCTTAGAACAAGCCTATACCATTGTCAGGCACTTTGGGTACCAGAAGATACTCAATTATGTTTGTCAATTGTACTGGTGGCCACAAATGGCCAAAGAGACAAGACAGTTTTGCATGATGTGTGAGGCATGTCAACATTCAAAAACTTCAAATAAAAAACCAGCAGGGAAGCTACATTCACTTCCAGTGCTAGTAAAACTCTGGGACTCTATAGCTATGGACTTCATTGTTCCATTTCCTGAATCATATGGCTTTGACTACCTTTGGGTAGTGACTTGCCACATGATCAGTATGATCCATCTGGTCCTAGTCATCACAATGACAATGGTGTCCAAACTGTTGTGGATCTATCTCAGAGAGATAGTATGTCTCCATGGTTTACTGAGCTTGATCATAAGTGATTAAGATTCTAAGTTGACCTCCAAATGGTGCAGGGAGTTGCACAAGTTGCTCAGAGCAAGGTTGCTCATGTCAACTTCTTTTTATCTGTAGACAGATGGTCAGATGAAGTGTGCAAATCACAATGTAATGCAGATCTTCTGGATGTTCATCAGTCCTGACCAGAAGGACTGGGTTGACTATGTTCCTATGGTCAAATTTGCAATTAATGTGAGTGTGTCTGAGACCACAGGGTATGTGCATTTTGAGTTGAATAGTGGCCATATTGCCATCAATGTTGAAAGAACTTCATAGTGATGAAGGGGTCCACAGAGGGATCAAGGAATTTTGCTACTAATAAGTCTAGCAAGTGTGCATGATGCAATTATAGAGGTTTACATCTTCTAGACAAGCTATGCCAATAACTGCCAGAGCAATGAGCCAGCAATTGGCAAGAGGATCCTGGTCTACCTATCTTCCAAGAACTTGAATCTGCTCAAAGGACAGGCAAATAAGTTGGGTCCCAAATGGGTGGGACCATACAAGGTACTAGAGGCTAAACTAAATACATCAAACTATGTGCTTGAGTTACCAGCTGTGCTACAGACATGACAGCTTGTGCCAAAGTTTCATATGTTGCCACTGCAACTGTATATGGGTAATAATGATGCACTGTTCCAAATCACATGATGCCAGGACCCTATGATTTCAGCATGGCCAAAGACCAGAAGTGGTTTGTAGATGACCTGGTAGGTCATAGGTGGACAGAGAAGGGATACCCTGAGTTCAAGGTATGGCAGAGCTTGGGGAATACTACCTGGGAGCCATTAGCAAACTGCAAAGACCTTGCAGCCCTAGACAGATATCTGGAATTGCAGGGTATGAAATGCCTACAGCAATTGGTATGACATGTCAAAGACATGTTATGATAGTGGTGGCTAAGTCCAGTCTGGTTACTGGACTTTGTGACTATTTGGTCACTCATGGAGTTGGGAGATTTTTTGTTTCCTTAGTTGTCATTGCATGATATGCAACACAAGTCATTAGTAGTGGAAAGAATGGCCTAAGTTCAAGAAAGTCACAGCTTGGCTTAAAAAGAAATCTGAAATTAGGGGCATTACCATCTCTCCATATAATTCTCCAGCTAATGGCAGGATTGATAGACTACATTGGGATTTGAGATAAGCTTTGTTCAAGTCTTATGAGGATCACACTAAATGGTTCTGGTTTTTCTACCATGTAATGTGGAGTGACCACATAACCATTAGGCAGAGATTTGGATGTTCACCATACTTCATGGTCACTGGAGCTCATCCAACCCTGCCTCTAGATCTAGTAGAAGCTACCTGGTTAATTGAATTATCAAAAGGGCCATTATCTACAGAGGAGTTGATTTGGTATAGGGCTAGAGTACTAGCTAAGCACCACCAACATGTGGAGGAAATAAGGGAGAGAGTAGGGAAGGACAAGCTCCAATGGGCCTTAAAGTTCACAGAAGAATATAAAATTTCCATGAAAAACTTTGATTCCAGACCCTTGGATTTGGTCTCAGTCAAAGACATGACTACTAAAAGCTCATTTAGTGCTAAAATGTTAACCTGGTTTCATGGACCAATGGTAGTCCATTGCCAGGACCAGAGGTGGTAATTACATTATAGCAGAGCTGGATGGGTCTGTTTAGTAAGCAAGGGTAGCTGCATTTTGAGTTATACCTTATAAGGCTCAGAAGAAGCCAGTATTGCCTCAGAGACTAGGACAGTGGATATATATCACACCTGTTAAGCTGAAAAAGCTAAGGGAGGAACTACAAAAGCCAACAGAGATTGTCAATCAGGACATCTCCTTTGAAATAGTAGTGTTGCATGAACCCACTAAAGAAGAGTTGGGAAGGGTGGAGGCTGGCAAAGACTGAGTGGTCTTGATTAGTTTACAAAAGCCTCTATTAAAGCCTTAATATGCTATAGGACTCTACAGAGGCTAGACAGTTCTGACAAGGAGGAAAGGTCACCAATAAAGGCTACTTAGTGATAGGTCATGACATCAAGGGTGCTATGGCCATAGAAGTTAGTGTTAACAACTAAGTCCAGAAGGCAGAAGTAGTTGGAATCAGTCTTAATTTAATTAGACTTAAAAGGGGCAGTTAGGTTAGAAAGAAGGAATATATTGGGTCTCTGGAGTAAAGGAAGAGGGAATTTAGGCTAATGATTATGCTAAGTGAGTCAGACAAAAGGCAGCAGTAGTGTTTCCACTGTGAAAGCTGCCAGTACTGCCATGGAATCCTCTAGAAGGGAAGGTAATGACTTGTGAAACTCCACATCTGAGTTATTGACAGCATTACCACTAGACTAAGAAAAAAGCATGAACAGGGGCAGAGAGAAAGAGAAAGGGAGAAATAGAACTGTGAAGGAGACATTCAGGGCTTGGAGTCGGGTTCTGGCTTGATTGATGATGGAAGAACTAAGGGCTTTGTCAAGTTGGGTGCAGCACTTAGAAATGAGTTTGAATAGTTGAAGCCTGAGATTGAGCTGGTAGAGCTGCTGCCATGCAGCTAGGTCCACAGTGTTGCAGTGCAGCTAGGAATTGACTCAGTGGGTAGCAAGATCATTGGATAGTTGCACAGAGTCAAGTATCTGGTCAACATTGCAAAGCAATGACAAAGTCTCATTGCTGCCAAGGGTGTAACTGGCTGAGAAAGAATGAATGAATCAGGAAAAGAAGGAAGTAAATATAGGAAGTCACCAACTGAGGGAAGGATGCACCTTAAGTTCCTTGGCTTCAGGTTTGCCTTCAGCATCAGTCTAGAAAGGGGAAAGCAAAATTGTCAGTATATCTAGACAATGAGCAATAAGGTTGAGCCTCTGGGCTGGACTCATGTTAGCATGATGTTTTGTGGGGTAAGAGGCAGGTGTATTCAGCATGTCAACATCCTTCTCTTGGGCATGGCACTGTGCCTGTAAGCATAAATAAAAGAAAGAAGAAATAGTCAGAAAGGGATGATAGACCTCTTTGTACTCCTTCTGGACAGCTTTACAGTGTCATTTGCCAATGACCATGATAGTGTCAACAAAATGGAAGAAAGTCTGAATGTCACTGGGGTTGGAAGCAGTGGTACAATTGAGTAGGGGGAGGATTGAGGAAAGAGCCTTGCAGAGGCCTTTTTAGTCAGAGAGGCAGGGGAACTGACCCTTGTTGGAGAAATGCTAAGGCAAAAAGAAGTTGGAGTAAAAGGGGGAAAAGAGAAAAAGCTTGAAGACATATCCAGCCTATGCTACCCAGAAAATGCATGTGGTCTGATGGTATGCCAGGGAAGGCCTTTGCAGTGTTGCAGAATACAACTATAGCCTCAGCAAACAAAGGCAGCTTCAGGACAGAGACAATCACTTTGTGATCATCCTGCTTGACCACCTGCTGGAACATGGCATAATAATTGGAAGGAGCTGGCAGCAAAGGCAGAGGGGGCATAACCAATTTGGGAGGAGTGGAAATAATGACCTGGGGTCAAGGCTTGAGAGCTGCTATTTTGCATGGAGCAGTAGGGGTGACTGATAGTGCCATGCAGAAGGTGTAGCACAAAAGCAACCAAGATTTTAAAGCTGGTAATAAGTGATTAAGGAGGAGCATGCAAAAAATTTCATTTTTTTACCTGAGAAAAAGAAGAAGAAAAGAAAATTATAAGACAAGGGCAAGAGAGGAGGGAAGAAAGGACACACCTGGAGCCACCTACATGACTGAGGGCAGTTGTTACAAAGTGAAGGAGGGATGACATGTTGGTCTTGAAATAAGACAGACTTAAGAGAAAGAGGAAAAAGTCTAAATAGAATTATACTGCTGAAAACTATAAATGAAGGCATCAAAAACTGTAGATGCAGGACACCTCATACCTATAAACCTGGATATATGTATCAATGATGACAAGTGCATGGACAGCAGTGAAAAAGGAAAGCAATCCAAAATTGGGATTAAAGTATATTAGCTGAAGGGTGGTGGTAATTAGATCTGATCTCAGACCAAGTCTGAAAGTCAACCAACTGCCACCCATCAAAAACACACCTTCATCCTCCCCACCTCCTGTCTGTAATTCTACTGTCAGCTCTAACCCACAATACAACCAGCACAGTAGAAAATTTGAAGGGAGTAATAAGCTGCATGACTAGACAAAGGGCTGCAAGAAGAGAGAAAGATTGGCTGAAGAAAAAGAAGAACAGATAAACCTTGCTCTTAGATCATTTGAGACTGCACCAAGTGAGCATTGGCACTTTGGGTATGAGTTGGGATGAGAGAATCAGCACACCATCATTAAGGTTCATGCACAAAGGAACTGGTATAAAAGGAAGGAAGTTTCAAAGAAAAAGGACAAGCAAATACTTGCCATAGCTCAGTCATCCCCAGGGAGTGGATTGCTTAGGCCTATAAGCCTGAAAAAATTGTGTAGCTTTGGGATTATAGTTGGAATAGAATTTTTAAGCCTGATTCTCAAGTTAGAGACCATCTTGAGCTTTTGAATTCAAATCAATAAAACTTATTATTTCTATCTGTTACAAGTGAGGGATTGTTGTAATTGAGCCCCAAATTCTTGCAATATCTGAGTTGGACTTATTTGGCTAAGTTTGTACACTTTGGGTCAATAGTCTAACTTTGATTTTGCATCAACATACTCCTTTTTTTGGGTATCATTAGCAATACCATAGTCAGCAAAAAGATGCTCCAATTCTGTGAAGTACTGAGGGAGCTTCCTTGGGAAACTTTCATCCTATTTCAGAGTGGTCATGTTATGGGGTGGCATATGAGCACAGTGGGCAACTAAATTGTTATTCATAATAGCAATTGTCAGTATTACTAGTAGGAGGGAATTAAGAGTGTCAGTAGGACCAAGAGTGTTTGTAGGAGAAGTGTAATGCTATTACTGAGCCTCTCATGCACTAGGCTGTAAGTCAGAACCTATTTATTGATTCTGGCTATGGTTGTGCAAAAAAGACTACTCGAGGTTACATAAGTAACCTCACAACTTATATACTAATTACATAATAAATAATTAGTAATAGCTATATAATAATAATAATTTATACTATATGTCATAATGTGTGCAATCCATTACATACCCCCCTCATGAGACCATCACAGGTCTCATTGAATAATTAATCAATGAAAAATAAATGAGACTGTAGTGGGTCTCATAAAAAATAAAAAATAAAGTTAAATTAAGACACAAGATATAGGGTGGAAGATAGTGTCCCACCCATTTTGCAAGCTCTTCTCTAGTGGCTGAGGTGTTCCTCTAGCAGATTAAGGAAAGTTGCTAGTAGAGGGAGAGCTTCTTGATCATAAACCACCATCATCCCTTCTGGGGTCCTGGCTGGTTCATTGTGTAGAGACACCAATATACCTTCTGTCATGCCTTGCGCATTTCTCTGGCCTAACAAGCCAACCCAACCTACTTCCCATATCTCTCCTGCCCCCCATATCAACATCCATGATGATGCCTTCCACTTGTCAAAGTTCCAGACCCCCCCCCTCCCCCCAAACAGTGCTGGCCCCCTGGACACCCCCCTACCCCAACAACTCCTGACTAGAGCCAACTTCAACACCTTACTGAGCAGCAACACTGGCCCAGTCAAATTGGCTGCTGATGCAAGGAGGTGGCTAGAGGTCAAGGGTTGGGCCCAAGTGGGCAAGCTATACAATTACCTCAAGCTTGTCCAAGTACTACTGACAGCAGCAGCAGTTATAAAAGGAGCAAGACTGGAGAATGATGTAAAGAATGCCATGCTAGCCATTACCTTCCTCCTGGAAGACAACATTACTGACCAGAAGGCCAATGCAATTGCCAATGCAGTGGCCACTAAGGTCCTTGACCATGTCAGCAATGTTGTTGACTGCCTTACCATATCAACTGAATTTGCCTCTGCCACCAGCACTGCTCAAGCCAAAACTATGCTAACTCTCAAGAAGATATCAGCCCAGCTACAAGCTGTCTCTAGCTCACTTGGCAGCATAGTAAGTACCATGTATTCTGTGCCCCATACCTCCACTGCGCAACCATAGGTACAACCCTGCCCTACTTGGGCAGGTATTGCTGCCTCAGCAGCACCAACCCATGTCCCACAGATTCCATCCCAGTTCAACCCAGATCTCTCAACACAGCACACTCAACTTCAGCAATGTCTGATCAGGGCCTCAAAAACAGTACTAGTTGAAGTCGACCCCCAAGACCCCACATTACTACAAGACCACTCACCAAATGGCACCTTTGAAATCCACAAGCACCTCAACAAGCACCTAGTGGAAATTGACAAAACTATGGCTGACATGGTGACCATAGATGGCATAGCACCTCACCCTGACCCAACCTGGATTAGGGGCATCATGTCCCTCAAAAGAGATGCTTACCTGCTAAAATTTAGTACTGCTGATGCAGTAGAGAGATTCAGGAACTACACATGAGACCCAGAGTGGGACACTGCCAAGGCTTGCCTCAGCAACTTGGCCAAGACCATTGAGAAAGCTCACAACCTAATCTTCTACTTCATCCCCTGTAGCAGCACATTTGACCCCTTTGACAGCAAAGACATCACTGCACTTGAAATCAAAAACAACATACTGATGCACTCCATCACATTGGCCACCTGGCTTAAGAAACCTGAGCTTAGGTCATCAACTCAAACATTTGCCTCCCTCAAAGTCTCCTGCTCCTGAGCAAAAGCTGCCAACATGCTGCTCTGCAAATGTGTCTACATTGCTAGGCACCTTGTTGTAGTCCACAAGGACATCCAGGAACCCATTCACTGCAATAAATGCTACAAATTTGGACACATCAGAGGTAAGTGCCAGAACTCCTCCAAATGCAGCCATTGTGCTAGTAACACACATGTCAGCTTGGACTGCCCCCAGAGTGCACCAGCCCAATATGCCTCATATGGCCTGGGCTCTATCCACAAGAGTACTTCGAGGAAATGCCCTGTGTTTGTTAAACACTGCCTTGACCTAGATACTAAGTATTCAGAGAATAATATGCCTTACTTCTTCATAGGCAATCCCTTCATTTGGGTCTTGAACCCAAAGAAACTCTCTGTTTCCCCTCCTGCAGCTACTCCATGCCTCAACCCCACCACCCCTACTAACCCAACACCTGAAGTGCAATACCAAGCCTTGTTGTTAGACTTTTTGACAGTGGGCCCAAATGGCTCTCCCCTGTCTATCCTTCCCCAATGACTGACCCCACAGAAAACTCAGAGCAACTATCTATTTGGCAGCAGAATATCTGCAAGTCAGATACTGCCCAAGCAGCAATGATCAACTCAGCAAACCCAGCTGACAAGGATGTCCTGGCTATTCAGAAACCCTACCTTGACAAGCTTGGCAACACAAGAGCAACCCACAACTGGGTGGTTCACTACTTGGCACTTCATAAGCAAGATGGAGGCTCAAGGCTGTACTTAGTCCTTCTCATCAACTTAAAAATTTCCTCTGATGCATATACTTTCCTAGATGTCCCCTCCATGGACATCACTGCCATCTGCTTCAACAGTGGCAATAGCCACCTAGCCCTCTTCAACATCTATAATGACTGCCAGAACAACAATAGTCTTGCCATGCTAGCACAGTTCCTCCAATCTCACCTCACCAAAGCCTGTCCCTCTGAAGGAGATCAAATAATTTGGCTTGGTGATTTCAACAGGCATCACCCACTATGGGAACCTGTGGAAAACAGACACCTTAACTGTTTGGAAGAAGAGACTTGCCTTCTCATCCACCTCTTGGGTGCATACCATATGGAGATGGCCCTGCTGTTTGGCCAACCCACTCTTCAGACTGTCAGCAACTGCTGGATGCACCCAGACAACATCTGGCACTGCAGCTCTGCATCTGACCCCATCATTTCTTGCTCTGTTGTCTCCTTACTGCATCCCCTACTAGCTGACCATCTCCCCATAGTCACCATCCTGGAACTCCCAGTCCCCCACACAAAGCCCAAGGCCTCAAAGGACTTCAGAATGGTCAACTGGAAGGCTTTCAATAATGCTCTCAAGGAGAAGTTGTCTAACTTCTCCCCAGCATGTCCAATACACACAGAAGGAGCATTCTACTCCAGGGTTACAAAACTGACACAGCTGATACAGGAAGTGATTGCAGACAAGAGCATCACCCCCATGTGCCATCCTTGCCTCTTCACCAAGTGCTGGTGGAATGCAGAGCTGACAGCTCTCAAGCATGCCTGCAATAGAGCAAACAATGTAGCATACAAGTATAGGGACATTGTGAGTCACCCTACAAAGGCAGAGGCCCTGAGACTGTCAAAACTGATGGCTGCAAGCATCCATGAGGCTAAGGCTCAGCACTGGACTGAGTGGCTCAAGGACATAAGTGTCCATTAGATATATGTTGCTAACAATTATATTGTACAGGAACCTACAGACTTCTCAAGCTCCCACATACCAGAGCTGGAGACCACAGATAGGGGAGACATTGCCTGGGCCTTGACAAACAAGACTAAGGCCATAGCCTTAGCTAAATTGTTTTTCCCACCCCCCCCTCCCTCAGTGGAAATATCCACCACAGCCTACCCTCAACCCCTCCTAGGCATCTGATTTTTCATGCACAAATGCATCAGGGAGGCAGTTGCTTTACTGCAGCCCCACAAAGCTCCAGGTCCCAATGGGATCCCAAATGTGGTGCTGAAACAATGTATTGATGTCCTGATCAATCACCTCTACTACATCTTCAGAGCTGTGTTTGAGCTCAATGTCTATCATAGCAGCTGGCTTGTATCGACCACCATAGTGCTCAGAAAGCCTGGAAAACCCTTGTACAAAGTGGCCAAGGCCTACTGGCCCATAGGCCTGCTTAACACTATAGGGAAGCTCTTGTCAATGCCTGTTGCCACTGGCCTCTCCTTCCTGGCAGAGAAACACAACATGCTTCCACCAGGACAGTTTGGCAGGCACCCAGGTTGTAACACCACTGATGCCATGCATACCATAGTTTGCAAAATCAAGGACACATGGAGGGCTGGCAAAGTTGCCTCCACCCTTTTCCTCAATGTTCAGGGAGCCTTCCCCAATACATCCCACAATTGTCTCATCCACAACATGTGCAAAAGGGATGTCTCCCTGTGCTACATCAGACTCACATAGTAGATGCTCTCCAACCACAAAACCAGACTCACATTCAACAATTTTGTGTCTGACCCTATCTATGTTCTGAACAGCACCACACAAGGGTGCCCCCTCTCTATGTTATTCTATGCATTTTACAATGTGCTATGATCCTTATAGTGACCCCCAATACAAAGTCTGAATCAGTCTTTGGGTTTGTGGATGACATGATGTTCCTGGCCATGGGCGCAACCCTAAATGACACCTACTGCATGCTGTTAGACATGATGAAGAGGGTGGATGGTGGATTTGATTGGTCAGTTTCACACAACTCCCCCTTTGAACTCTCTAAACTCGCCCTGATGGATTTCCCATGCTCCCACCATGACACAACACCCAAGGCCCTCACCATCACACATGCAAATGGAGATGGTACCTCCACCACACAAATAATCAACCTGGTCTCTACCTACAAATACTTTGGAGTCATCTTTGACCCCAAGTTATGCTGGTTGGCACACCACCAAAAAGTCATTGCAAAGGCCATATGGTAGACCATGCAAGCCACATGCCTGTCCAGACCATTGGGAGGAATGCCACCCCATTGCATCTGCTAGCTCTTCAACACTGTGGCAGTCCCCATCATCACCTATGTGGCTGATGTCTGGTTTACTGGTCTCCATGAAGCTCCCTCTGGGAAGATGTAGGAGTAGCAGCAGTTCTATACATGGACAGAAGGGAAACTGACATGCTCAAGTACCACCTTGAGCCTGCAATGCAGCACATAGTCTACAAAGCCAAGATCATTGGTATTCTACTTGGTCTTCACCTACTTACTAACTTAGCCAACAGGCTCCCCACCCAATTGGCCCTGGGCAGTGACAGTCAAGCAACAATCAAAGCCCTGCTCAACTAGCAACCCTATCTGGCACACTATCTCCTCGATTTGGTCCACTCTGCCACTGAGCAACTGCATGCCAAACAGGACTGATGCATCTGCTCTCAAGCCCACAGATGAGTGATGAGTTGTAGAACAAAATAGTCAGACTGCACTTGTGGGGTCATCAAAAGCAGATCCACTAGACACCAGGCCATGCCAACTTCTGACCAAACAAACAAGCAGACAAGCTAGCAAAGGAGGCAGCAGGAGGTGTATCGAGCCTAATGGGAATGCTCCTGAGGACCCTGAGGAAAGGCCCCCTACCCACCAACATCTCCACTGCCTGCCAAGTGGCCCTCAAGGCCACCAAAGCCAACTGGAAGAGGAAATGGAAGAAGTCCCCATATTACCTGACATTGCACACCATTGATCAGTCCATGCCCTCCAAGAGGTACATGCAACTCATCCAAACTCTAGACAGGAAACAATCTGCAGTCCTGACACAACTCTGTACCCAACACATCCCCCTAAACCACCATCTGTTTCAGATTTGATGCTTAGAAACTCCAGTTTGCCCACACTGTGGCAGTATCATGGTTGAGACCATGTGACACCTCTTCCTAGTCTGCCCACACTACCAATTTGAATAGCACAGACACCTCCACTGCAAACTGTGTTGCAAAGCTGAGTCTCTTTTATTTCTACTGTCCTCTGCCAATGCCTTAGGCCCTCTGTTCAGCTTCATATACACCACCAACTGCCTCCAGATTCTATTACCCACAGACACAGCTCCTATGCTAGGCAATCATACAGGCTGGTGACCCAACCCCAACATGGGATCTCATGCCCAGGGACCCACCCCAACCTAACTTTACCACACACTAATTTTGGCACCAGATCAACACCTATTCCTCCCTCCAACCTCACACCTCCTTTTAGATTGGGCACATGACTGCAATGCTTGAACCACCACCACCCACACTACAGATGGACTTTGTAGCTGCACCTAGACCATGTTCTTAGAACAAAGTATCCAGGGCCTAATAGGGGAGCACAGTCTAATATAGCCAAGGAATACTAGCCTACTCATTCTCCATGTATGTGGGGGGGCAAGGAATTCTGCAGCTCTTGTAGTTCATTAGCACCATAGCGACCTTAGCACAGCCCCAAATGTACCATGTACAATGACACTATGTGTTGAGCACATTTAATGGAAAAAAAAAAAAAAAAAAAAAAAAAAAAAAAAAAAAAAATGCTGGTGGGAGGGAACCCAAAAAATTCCAACCCAAAAGGACCTATAAACGTCCCTTCCCCCCC
>JABCKS010025627.1:0-12306 GCA_018851325.1 Termitomyces sp. DKA19 | reverse complement strand
GCAGCAAGGTTAGAGCTGGGATTAAGCATTGAGTTGTGAAACTCAAGGCTCTAACTGAGTGCAGCAAGGTTAGAGCTGGGATTAAGCATTGAGTGGGCTATTGAAGACCTAACTTTGCTGTGCTCAGTTAGGTCTGGGTCTAAGCAAAAACTACAGGCCTATGCCAAAGGCATGGACTATAGCTTGTCTATATATAAAGGGAGGTCATATGAGAAAATTCAGTGCATGTATGAAACTAGTCATTATTATTCATTATTAGTCAGGGCTTACATAAAATCATTTCATGGAAATGAGAAAGTTGTCTGTTAATGGCATTCAAACCTTTAGTTTTTTCCTTATATGTATCTAGCCTTAAATGCATCAAATATACTAATTAAAAACTTGTTTTCAGAATAATAAAGTATATATTAGTCTATCTATTGGTTGATTAGTGTTAACAAACATTGAATTCAGCTTATTAGTAAAGCTTTGACAACATTATACTGAATATGTCATTATATAAGTGAATTTTATTGTTTTTAGGCTTTAAAAATCCTTAAAGAATTGTTGTGAAAATAAGAAAGTATCCATTGGACAATCCACTGATTGATTAATGTTAACTAATATTAAGCTTATTAGGGAAACTTCAACAATTTTAGGCTATTAAGATACTGGATATTATATTATATCAACCACTATTGAAATATTTTTTTAAGTTATTTGAATCCTGAAAAAAGCATTATTTTTAGAATAACAAAGTGTGTATTAGCCTATCTATTGATTAATTAGTGTCAACTAACATTGAATTTAGCTTATGGTGAAGACTAAGTGACTAAAATACATATATAGAGCCCTAAACAAATAAAGTGAAGTTAAAGTAGAGTCTGAGTTCCTGATATATATATAGAGCTTTAATTGAATCTAGTGAGGTTAGAGTGAAAACTGACTTACTAAGATTTGCTGCTTCCAGTTAAGGCTGGAACTAACAATTGAGTTTTGAACTCAAGGCCCTAACTAAGTACAGCAAGGTTAAGGCTAGGACTAAACATTGAGTTTTGAACTCAAAGCCCTAATTAAGTACAGTAAAGTTAAGACTAGGCCTAAACAATGAGTTTTAAGCTCAAGGCTCTAATTGAGCACAGCAAAGTTATAGCTAGGATTAAGCATTGAGTTGCTAATATTGAATTCAGCTTATAGTAAAGACTGAGTTACTGAAATATATATACAGTGCCTTAACCAAATAAAGTGAAGTTAGAGTAAAGACTGAGTTATTGAATATAGCAAAGTTGGGACTGGGACCAAGCATTGAGTTTTGAAATCAAAACCCTAACTAAGTATAGTAAAGTTGGTGCTGGAACTAAGCATTAAGTTTTGAAATCAAGGCTCTAAGTGAGAATAGCAAAATCAGGGCTAAGACTAAGCATTGATTTTGAAATCAAGGCTATAACCAAGTACAGCAAAGCTGGTGCTAGGACTAATTATTGAGTTTTGAAATGCTAGGACTAAGTATTGAGTTTTAAAATCAAGGCCCTAACTAAGTCTAGCAAAGTTGAAACTGGAACTAAGCATTGAGTTTTGGAATTAAAATTCTAACCAAGTATAGCAAAATTGGGAATGGGACTAAGTATTGAGTTTTGAAATTAAGACCCTCACTAAGTACAGCAAAGTCAAGACTGGAACTAAGCATTGAGTTGTAAAGGGGGGCTGAGACTAAGCATTAAATTTTACAATCAAGGCCCTAAATAAGTATAGCAAAGTTAGGGCTGGCACTAAACATTGAGTTTTGAAATCAAGGCCCTAACTAAGCACAGCAATGTTGGAACTGGGACTAAACATTGAGTTTTGAAATCAAGGCCCACTTAATAATTTTATATTTGGACAGTAGCATTGTGATTGTAATATTTTATATGAAATGCACAAATAATATATATATAAGACTGAGACTAAGACCAAGCATCCATGCCGAAGGCATGGTCATAACACCTAGTATATCATAACGAGCGATCTCCAGGCTTTCTTAAGACTATCTAAGAATACATGTGTTTCACGACAAACCGCAATCCATAATTGTAGCGCATTGGAGTCAGGCCTCTGTTCTCTCACCGCCCCTCCCACCCACTTTCCCGGAAAGCAGGAAGAGCAGCGTCGTATGGGTGGATATCACGACTCATTTAAGTTCCTGGCTAAAGTAACAGTGTGCTCCTTCACTTCTTCATAACTTTAGTCATTCCAACACTGGTAGCCAGCGTAATGTTCTCTCTTACTCCAACCCAGAATTACCTGATTTGTTCCATGTCAGAGTTTCTACATTGTTTCGCCAGCGTCGCGATCGAACTTCTTGGTGGTATAGGTGGACCAGTGCACCCCATTCACGACTAAGGTCGAGGAGCCTGTCAGAACAAGGTCAGGGGAAGAATAAGATTCGTGATAGTGAAGCCGTCACGCACCTGTCTGTAGGGTTCAGGTCGAGGCTTCTCGCAGAAGATAGCGAGCGAGCTTGTTGTCTTGGAGAGGAGACTGTTCAACCGTGTGGTCTGTTCACACTCCTGAAATGTAGGTCATCTTCAGGCCCAGTAACCACTCGTAAAAGTCTCCTTCACCCGTTGGGTCAAACTCCAGATATGTAAACCATTCTTGGCGACCATATGGGTTCGCCCCTTATGTCTCCGAAATTTGGATATAGTAGTCTTGATAACAGGTGGGGTTTCAATCGCTTTATTTGTCTAAGCCCAATTTACTCTAGGGCTCCAGGTGGTTCTGGCCTATCATTTACGCTTTCGCAGATAAAACAACGTACGATTGATTTCGGACATTTTTGTAGCTGCAAACCTCCATCCGAAATCACGATCAACATTCGCATCCGCGTCGCCACTCAATAAGGAGAAGGAAGAATAGGCTGAGCAATTTTCGAAGAGACGATGAAGAGAATAAGACAGGCTGCATACATAACTTGAGACGGTATTTCCTGGCATAGATATAGCCAACGGTTGTCCGGATTTGACTCGTTGAAGTGAGGGAGGAGACTGCCAAAACGATTGGCGCCATCGACCGCATCATCCCCTTCTACGACAGGTCCACAAACATATCTTCGCCTAAGTGTGTGGTACTCCTACGATCTCCAGCGCCATACGTTCCGCTCCCTGTCAGCCAAGATTTCGTGACGTCCTGTGAGGCGGAGCCAAGCACAGCTTTGCATGTAGAATCATTCGGAAACACGCATCATAAACCAATGTGTGGTCGATAAATCTCGACCACTCAGCTTGTATGATGACTAAACGTTAATTACGAGGGCTTGTGGGACTTGAAATACATTACATATTTATTGTAGAGAACAAACCAAGAATTTTTTCCCTGGAAATGAGAACTCAAGTACTCGACGTTTGTCTTGTCCTTTGCTTGTTCCCAATCCACTACTTAGACAGTTGTATAGGGAGAACGCCCTTACTTCCGAACCCTTGACTTTAGCGTCCGTGTTTGGATATTGCCTCACTGTGTGAGGGCTCATCCACGAAAGAAGTACCTTCCCAATAGTACAAAGTCAAATGGGAAAGGCAATTGTCGGAGAGGTGGAATCTGCCTTCCCCGCCAGTTCGGCGTCACTTAAGAGCTTAAACCTCCATGCGCCGATAAACCCTACCACTGTTGTCAACACAAAAGCAGATGTTCGTCTGAGCACTACCTAACAATCTCCTCCATTTGTTGGAGGTTTTGGGAAGAACTCCAAGACAACAGCAACTTTAAAGTGTAGATACGACTTGGAACAATCACATGCAACGATATGGTAGTATTCGCACAGAAATACGTCAGACTCAAGCCCTAAGCTGAGCGCGGAGGTTCTGCTCCAGAGGGCCCTTAGGCCTGATAAACTGAAGGTAAGCACCATCCCTATGACAACAAATTAGAAACAGAAGCAACACCCAGAAAGCAAATACGCACTGCAACACCCTCTTCTCTTCCTTGAGTTTGAGATACTCATCCTTGCCAACATTGGTGAAACCCCACTTCTTGGAAACAATGATCTTTTGGCGCCCAGGGAACTTGTACCGAGCACGACGAAGGGCCTCCATGACGACCGCAGCATTGCTGTCTTTCGTCCGGATGGAGAGTATAACCTGTCCTATGTTGACACGGGCAACAGTACCATAGGGCTTGCCCCAAGCGCCGCGCATCCCAGTCTGGAGCCTGGCGAAGCATATAGGGGTGAGTTCCTGAACGTTTCAAATTAAATGTAAATTTTGGGAGGAGACGCACCTATCAGCACCAGCGCACGACAACATCTTGTTGATGCGAAGAACATGGAAGGGGTGAGCGCGGACACGGAGATGGAAAGAGTCCTTGCCAGAGGTCTTGGTAACGTATTTGTTAGCGCAGATACGGGCAGCTTCGAGAGCTTCAGACGATATTTGCTCATATTCATCGGAGACTAGGTGGGCACAGAAAGGAAATTCGTCGACATTGGCACGTTTCCGACCAAGATCAAAAATACGAATCTAGCAAGTGATGTGATGAGACGTCAGTACAGAGGGCGAGGATATCGGCTCACCTTGGGATCGGGTACACCGCGGTTGTACCGTGATTTTGGATACGGCTTGTTCTTGCAGTAGCGGTAGCAGCGAGCAGGACGGCGACCCATGGCGACTAAAATAGGGTGTTAAAGCCGGAATCTCGGGAGGAGGATACCCAGTGTAACAAAAGTTGAAGTCAAGTCACAAAATCGACATCCAGACGGTAAAGCCGCCATCCAGCCCATCCTACCATTCACAACACAATTTTTTCGCGACAACGACGTCCAGCGCATCGAAATCTATGTAAATGGACAAGAAAACGACATACTCACAGTAGGACGGGGGTTTTTTGGGCGACGAGGGAAGCGGCGGGCCCTTTTGTACGGGTCTTCAGACGATGACTAACGAGGCCGAAGAGCGCTGAGTCAGACGCAGATTTGTAACTCCGATTCGATTCCGAGGGCCCAACCATGGAGGACTATTTGTAGCTCCGCTCAGAATGGTCTCGACACATAACGTATGTTCGTACGAAGCTAGAGAGTAGCTCCACGAGCAAGTCAGGTTGATAGCAGTATGAAGTCAAGTAAGAACCGCATCCGATGTAGCAAGCGGCAATGTGTGTTACTCCTGGGAAACCCTGTCCTCAGACGGGTCCACTAGTTTGGTATTATGCACGCGGGTAAAGTGGAATTCAATCTAGTCAGCTTAGATAGAAAGAGGGAGGGTTCTAAATCATTGGAATACGCATTATACTACAATGCAATTAGAGTCTACGGCTCCTCAACAGCACGTCCTTCCTCAGCTGCCTCCTTCCTTCGTCTATGCTCTCCATGTGCGCCAACGCCCGGTCCTCGGGCATCCTCGCGAGCTGTGTCTTGGTGCGCATACGCGGACGACGCTCTACATACCATTCCCAAGCAAAACGCACGACTTCACCATCTGCATCATACGGCGTCGGAATCTCAGAGTACCCCGGACGCGCTGTCGGGTGCCGCACGTATATAGCGGAACACGTTGCAAAGTTCGGTTCGATGTAGGCGGGGATGAACAGCCATGGTGAGGCAAAGTGGGGGAGGTAGAAGGGCGTGAGGTCGTAGTTGGGTTGTGGTGCATCCTCTACGGGGGACGGTTCTGCTTCCTCACCGAGGGCCTCTCTGATTACGGCCGATTCAGCGGGAGTAGGTGTGGCCTCGTCTGCAGAGACAGGCTTTTTTGCTCTTTTGGCTTGTTTTTCGACTTCTTTTGCGCGTTTGGCGTCGGCGTGTTTGACATATTGCTCGTAGTTGTTGACGTCGTACCAGTTGGGACCGTTTGGCGGCTTGAAGAAGCGGATTGCGTTGGGATCTACAGATACCATGTCCCCCGGCGCCAGACGAGTATGTGCGTTTTGGTGCTAGGGAAAGTGAGTCAATTAAACGAGAAGGTTGAGCTAAATACGGACCTTTTTCCCGTTCAGCTTTACATCACCGTGGATGATGAGTCTCCGGGCCTCATAGACGCTGTGAACGAAACAACAACGGAAAAGGAAAATGTCGATTCTTCTCTCGACCTCGGAAAACATCAAGCTTCCGACGGGTGCCATACCCTTTACAGCCTCCTCCTCCGCAAGCTCCTTCTCCTTCTTTTTCCTGAGCGCGAACTCTTCCAAGGACGCCTTGTCGTCGCCGAGGAGGACTTTGCGTTTCGGCCGCACGTCGGGAAGCGTCTCCGGGAGGAACCAGCGCTTGAACACTTTTTCCTTGATGAAGTCGCCGTGGTACGCGCGCACGACGGCCTTGGATCTCCAGCGTTGCTGGAAGAGAGTCAAGTTGGTGGATTTGAAGGTGATATCACGTCTCTTGGGCCCTTGAGTTCGGAGGTAGAGGTTGTAGAGGTTCTTGGGCGTCCAGCTCTGCATGAGGTTAGCTTGGAGTTTATAACAGTAAATAAGAAGAAAAAAGATGCACCATTCTGGGCAACGCCCTTTTTATACTGAATATGCCTTTATCACGCATAGCTCTGAGGAGGAGAAGCCAACGCGATGAATTCAGAAATTTCGAGTGAGTGTGAAAGCTGATTTAAACTCCGCCGCGTCTGTCCTCAGCATCGTCATGGTCCTCGTCCTCGTTATTGGCGACCTCCACATCCCTCATCGCATCCACGACCTGCCCGCAAAGTTCAAGAAGCTTCTGGTTCCTGGAAAGATACAACAGATCTTGTGTACTGGCAATGTCTGTGATAAGGAGACCTACGAGTACCTCAAAACTATTTCGCCCGACGTACATGTAGTTCGGGGTGACTATGACGAGGTGCGTCCTGCGGCTCATACTTTGCTAGGGGCTGACATCGGTGGTATGGCATAGAGTGCTTTGCCGTTGTCGGTAACTGTGGTCCACTCACCAATAAAGATCGGCGTAGTACACGGTCACCAGTGTATACCCACCGGCGACATCGACTCGCTCAGCTCGATAGCTCGGCAGATGGACGTCGATGTACTTGTTTCTGGCCACACCCATACGTGCGTTCACAGGATGTGCCTTCTGGTAAGGCAATAATGCTGATACACCGCAGTTTCCAGGCAGTCGAAGTCGACAACAAGTTCTTTGTCAATCCCGGTTCTGCTACCGGCGCGTGGACAGGCGCACACAATGGGTAAATTTATCTTTTTCTTTTTCCGTCGTTCATGAACGATGTAACAGAGACCCGACCCCCTCATTCGCGCTCATGGACATTCAGGGCCCAGTCATAGTAACGTATGTCTACCAGCTGATCGAGGGTGAAGTACGCGTTGAGAAGATTGAGTGGCGGAAAGAGCCTGAGACGGTACCAGGAGCGCCAAGAAGCACGGTCATGCCTCAGAATATACCGAGTCCAACGCCAGGGAGTCCGCAGAATGGGTCGGTCTGGTGACTTTGTGTGCTGAACAAGAGGGGTCTGATGTACGCCGAAATGTTATGGAGCGAACTTCGGCGTCAGTTGTATTTGCCTATACGAAGTGGTATTGCTCTTTGACTGTAGAGACCACAGGGCGTTGTATTGAGCTGGACGTTCACAGAAGTATACCCGTAGCATTGAATTTCAAGCTGCTTTTCCAGCTCGCTATTCTTAGTATGTCTTCAGTACAACTAGTGAATATATATATGTAGTCTCTATGTAACGATACGCTCATATATAGAAATCCTGTACGGCGCGACCTGGTACTAGATGGTGAAAGGGTGTTGCATGTAGGTATACTTGCCTCAGCACTTTCAGTCTCATCCATCGTCCTCCATCGGCTACTGAGGTCTCGCTTGCACCACTAGTCAACTCTACAACAAGCTGGCTGCCTCCCTTTAGTACTTCTATGTCTTCAAGGCAAGTAGCAGACATGCAGTGTATCTCCTCCTGCGGGTAAGACCGAGGTCTAGGTATGGGACATACATTCGGCACGGACGCCTGGTCTGAGTCTTAGTCTTTCTTATATATATAATATATAATTTATATTGCGCAATCCATACAAATTGTTATAATTATTACAATGGCTCCTGTTTCAGTACAAAACTATTAAGTACTGAAATTTATAGAAGTTGGTAAAAATATTTCAATCTGTTGATAGCAATACTTGCATTTGTAAACCACTAAGGATTTCTTGATAGACAATATTTGCTGTATTTCTTGATGTATTGTCTTGTGACAAAACTACCTTGATATGATTTCCAGATGTACATCAAGACAGTGCAACATAAAGTTGTCCATGTGAAAATACAGAGGACTGAAGATCCAATCTAACCATGCTTGACTGATTGGCCTTGTGATTTATTGATAGTCATTGCAAATGCCAATCTTACAGGAAATTGTCTTCTACATAATGGAATTGGAAGATCCTCTTCAGAAGCATCAATGTTGATATGTGGAAGAAAAACAGAAGATCCTGCAAATTTGGCATCACCACTGATCATATGACATCTCAGAACACAATGGCCAATATTGGTTACAATTAATCTTGTGCTATTGCAAAGACCTTTAGATGGATCCAGATTTTAAAGAAGCATAACTAAAGTGCCAACTTTCAGAGCTAATTTGGCCAATGGTAATCCACTTGCTGTCAGTGAATTGAGATATTCCATAGGATATAGAGGGAAAGCATTGGCATTGCCTGTTTTAGTATATACAGAATCTGCACTCTGCATAATTTTTTCTTGACCTAGAAATGTTTGAAGAACATTTGAATTGATTTCATCTATATCAGAATTTTTGATCATTATGATGATGTGCAATATTAAGATAAATAGATGCAATCATTCCTTTGATTGAGTTGTCATTACACATCATTATTTCTGGAATTTGTATAGTTTCTCCAGGTCCAAGATTTCTTTCAGCACCAATATCTAATAGCCAATCTGCATAAGCAACATTTTCAGGAGTTTGGTCTAGTTACATATTCCAAACTAAATAGAACACTTCAATTTTGTTCTATAATCTTCCTTTACTAAGAAAAGCAGAAATGATTTGTTGTCTTATTCCTCTTGGAATGACTGGCAATATTTAATGAAAGTCTCCTTCAAAGACTACAGTGATTTCACCAAATGAAGGATCATTATTTAGAACATCTCTGCAAGCATGATCTACACAGTCAACAGCATTTTATGTTGCATTAAAACTTCATCCCAAATTATAAGTTTGGTCTATAATAAGACCTGATGCAAATTTGTTCCTCTTTTGATCTTTGCTACTGAAGTATTCAGAGCAGGAATTGGTATTTGAAAGCATGAGTGAGCAGTGCAACTACCTTCAAGTAATAAAGCTGCAATTCCAGATGATGCCACACACATATTTGGAAAATCTTTCAGAGTTTTTCCATATTATATTAAAGCTTCATTGATAAGATAAAAACCATAGTCATATATTTTTTCTTCTTCAAATACTCAACCTATATACTGCCTCATGTTTTCTAGTCTCTGTTGCAAATCATCACAGATATTATGTTTAAAATGATTCCACAGGTCTTCAGGAGTAGTTGGAGTACAATGAAGTAAAATAGTACAAAATAATAATCAAAGAGTCATTCCAGTTTACATTAGAGCAGCTTCTCTAAACATTGTATCCATTTTGCATCATTTTCCAAGAGACCATGGGCATTGCATGCCTCTTTATAAGTTGTATTTTCAATTTCATTAACTATTTTCAATTCAGTCCATGATCAAGCATTTGTTATAATAGTTAACAACATTTGAAGATAGAATTGTTCTTTTTGTGTAGGTAAAGCAAAGTACATTCTGCTAATTGTTGTTCTTTTTTGATACTCTTTCCAGCTCTACTTAGATGCATTATAGACAAATTTAGTTGGAAAGTTTTGATATGTAGCATTATTATTTGGAAACTTCTGATTAGCTTCAAACCATGCAGCTAATGCAGTTTTGTCCAAGCTCTCTCTGTTAGCAACTGTTTGCAAAGGTTCATTATCCTGGTAATAAACTTCATGTTGACCTTCTAAATGTACAGGAAGATGATGAACAGAAGGATATTCAGCATACATATTGAATTCAAATATATGCTAGCATACTTCAGGTGCTAATATGTATTGAGCATCCAAATGCTCTTTAATTTTATCTCTTTGATTTGAAATCTCTAGTGTGGTACAATGATGGCCTTTATATATATATTTGTGAATATATTTAATTGCTTCAACAAATGCATATATTCTAACATTAATGTAATAACAAAATTTTGCTAAAAGATATGGATTATATGGTACAACATCTTGATTGCTATAATGTTGACTATGTCTTTCAAAGTAGCAACCATTATCAGGTCAAGCATATTGGGGATAGCCATCATTGCCATAGTGAAATACTTCTTGGAATTCTTTGCAATATCTTTTGGAATATTTGCTATCTATTATACATTTTGCATTTGGATTGGTATCTTTACATAGACCATGAACCATATTTGTAGTAACAATATTATATAGTTCAGGTTGAATTATAGGATTAGGAATTTGAGCTGAAATAATAGAATCAACATGTATTGTATCTCTGATTTTATAGTCTTCATGAAGAAATATTAAAAGATACATATGAGGAAGTCCTCTCTTTTGAAATTCAATAGTATGTATATTAGCCACAATAACTCCAAAAAGACCTTCTTTAATTTCTTTGAAAAGAGCTTTTTTTTTTTGTTCAAATACATATGCAACAATATCAGGTCAATCAGAAGCAGTTTGTTTCTTTCCATTAACAGTAGGTTCTTTTAATAAAGCTTCTTTAATTTCAGACCACTTTGGGCTTACAGTCATAGTCAAAAAAATGTCTGGTTTTCTAAAATGTTTACAAATGGCCATAAAATCCTGAAATAATTATTGCATTTGTCTTTCACTGCTAGTATGAGATGTAGAAAGAATAAAATGTTGGCTTTGATTTTGTAATGCTTCATCTCCAGCAGCAGCATCAACAATATCTTGATATACTTCAGCTTTAATTTATGTCTGATGATGTCTGACCCAGTTAAGCTTTCCTTGTTCAATTGAAGCCCATGCATCGACAACATATTGTTGAAATAGTTTTCCACTCCAAAGTTAAGCAGCATTAGCTTCTTCAGTTCTTTGTTGAAGTTGATAAGTATAATAAGCTAGCTCAGTCACATTTTCTGTTCTCCATTGATATTGTGGTCCAAGCTGAGAGGGAATGTTTAGATGAAAACCATGTTCTCTAGTTGAAAAAATAAGTGTATAGTGTAATGATGTATATACTGAGTGCAAATGGCTAATTCACTTCAACTAATTGTTATGCAAATATAAAACTACATCACAGTGATCAGAACATTCTTCAGAGCTATCTCTAAGTATGATTGCAGCAACTTGTTCTTGTTCATTTAGATTAGTGTATCTATAATGATCACCAAAATCAGCTTGAAGTTTAACATAAAGTCTTTGAGGCTGATCTTATGAAGTCTGTCTCATAATTTCATGAGCTTGCTTTCAATCAATATATGGATTGGCATATGAAATCATATTTTGTAAAGATGCCATCAATCCTGGATCCAATCCTGGATCATTATGTAGATGCAAAGCTAATTGTTTATTGTGATCATAGAAATATAGTTGTGCATACATTGGAGTATCATCTTTAGTTGAAAGTAAAGCACCTGAAATATGATGAAGTTCTCCATTAATACAAAAACTGTATAGGCCTGGAGCATTGGTAATAGCATGATCAATTTTGACACCTAAAGAAGTAAATGCAAAAGCTGCATTATATTGACAAATATATGCTTTGAAAGTATCAGATGCAGAATAATAGCCATTCAATAAATCAAGTAATTCATATGGAGCATCTCTTAATTTAGACAGAGATATCTGGCCTTGTAAACAACATATGCCAAACTTTGGATTATCTCAAGTAGATTTTAAGAGTTTCTCAGCATTAAAATGTAAAGCTTGACAGTGCAAACACTGAATATTCATAGGACCAAGATCATGTTTTTGTCAGGACCCCACCTATTCACCCTACCAACCTCCAATGACCCTGCCACCTCTGACAACTGTTCAGACCAACCCCACCTGACTTTCAGACATTCCACCCTCTACCTCTGCAACCTACACATCATCAGATCACTAGTCTATACATTCCCAAACCCCAACCCTGACAACTTCCTTGGAACACACCTTATACATCACTGGATCACTGGATCATCAGCAAGATGGCTCCTGAATCCCAATATGCTCTTGGGGCCTGCCTCAGCCTCAAGATGCCCCTGTCCTACAGATTTACTTTTAGTGCCTGTTTCAGACTATACTTAGGCTCCACTATAATAGAAGCCAAGTCCTAGATGAGCACTGCCCATCCAGAGGCCCCTTACCTCTCTC
>JABCKS010025626.1:0-12312 GCA_018851325.1 Termitomyces sp. DKA19 | reverse complement strand
AGTGTCTAGTTCTAACAGGTTATGGGCTTATTAAACAATAAACTCTAGAGACAAATGATAATGTTCCTGGAACCACTTCTTCACTCTGTCACATAGACTCTTAGGATTCTTAGACCCTGACCCTGATCAGCCACATCACATACCTGAGCAAGCTGCTTGTTTTCTGACACAAAGTATTTTTGTCCAGCACCCTTGAACTTGCCAAACTATGGGATCTAACTCTCCAACCTCTGCTACCATCTTTATGGACAACTCATACCCATGGATCTGACTGGCCAAACTCAATGCTCACTGGCCAGCCTCCAAACCACTTTTCAACCACATGACCAGTGAATTCACTAAATGGTTGACAAAGCTCAAAATCTTCCTATAGCAGAGCAGCCCTGACTAGTAGATCTTTGCATCAGAAAAGAACCCCAACAGACTTATTAAACAGCCCAATCTGAAAACTGAACCTAATGCTTATGCCAACTGGCTGTCTAACAATGATCTAATCATTGACATCATCCATGCAGCTGTCTCTGAGGGCAAACAAGAAGGACTTGAAACCAATAGTTCTACAAAAGAATGTTACAACACTCTGAAAGCACATGCTCAGTGCAATGGCTCTGTGAAACAAGTAGCACTTATACAGTAAGCCCTTTCTACCTATGCACCAATTGCAGAGCTAATTGACACCACAGCCTGGAAAATATGTAAACTCATTCATTGTGCTTTTGCAATTAGGACTATAGACAAGGACCTTCTCAAATGCATTGCTCTTCCTAAATAGCATTAATGACAAATCTTTTAAGTCCCTCCAAACACAGGTTTTATGAGGCCTATCAGATGCTACAGTAGCATTACCATACACCTCTTCTCAGATCAGGAAATTATTCCAAACCATTAACAGCCTCTCCACACTCACCAAACTCTCTTCCACTAACACTGCCCTCTCTACCTATAATTTGAAATTAGGAGCTCATTCTCACAACCATGGCTCAAACTTCCCATGCTGCAAAATCTGCTATGCACTAAAACTTATATGCTGCTGCCATATAAAGGAGTGGTGTATTTGACTTGAGGGAGGAATAGCTAGGAAGACAATTGAAGAATTGAGGACCATGTGCCTAGCTGCATAAGGAGGAGCAAAAGGAGGGAAATCAAAGCAAGGAGGAGAATCTACCAACATTAAGAATGGCATTGCAGTAAAAGAATTAGATGGACAGGCTTACATTGTCAATGTTGACAATCTCTAGAAGATCCAGCTTAAAACTACTGCCAAGCTGATGGAGTTTGCTAGCACAAATAACTACCAACAGCACTAATTTCTTTGAATATGGGGGCTTTATAGCTATTGACAAAGAGGAACCACAAGTAATGATTAACTGGGACACCTACTCAATCCCCACCCTGCATAACTGCAAAACTATTCTGGCAACCACAGCTGTTATCCCAGCAAACCCCACAAGTAACATAAAACTCATATTACTCACAGAGAAGCCCTTCTATATGGATTTAGGGGCAACCATTTATATATCTCCATGCACCACTGACTTTGTCACACTATAACTGATTCTCCCTCATGATGTTAAAGGTATTGGAGGAACCTCAATCCAGGCAATTGGTATAGGACAAATACAACTGCAAGTCCAAAATCAAATAGAAATATATCTTGAGAATGCCTTATACATCCCCACCTCCACTGTTTGACTTATCTCCATCTCTGCTCTAACTGCCAGTATGAAAGCTCTCATCATATTCAGCTAAATAGGAGTCACTATCCTGGATGAAGACCTAGAAATACTACTAGTTGCTGGACCACTAATCCTAGGGTAATGCCTTTATACAATTAAGCTACAAGATGCCTTATCCAAATACACCTTAACCACCATATAATGACCTATCAAAATAGACACTTAGCACTGGCATCTTAATCATGCTAACTACCAAGTTGTTGCCATAATGGCACAAAATGACCTTCTGCCAGGTACACCATCCAACCTCCTCCTTGTACAATTCAAATATAATGTTTGCATCTTTAGTAAACAGATAAAAACACCAGTCCCAAAAGTGTGGAAGGAGGGGTGAAGAGCAAATAAAAGGCAACAAATAGTTTGGATAGACTTGGCTAATTCTATAAATGTGCAGTCATATACAGGCAATAAATATATTATGGATCTAGTTGACAATTTCACAAATATACCCTGGTCAATCTTACTCAAATCCAAAGTAGATGCATTTGCAGCACTACAAGTGTGGGAAAAGACAAGAGAACTCAAAACCAAGAAGAAAGTTGGTATATACCACACTGGACATGATGGCAGATTAAAGAATCATCAAGTCAAAGACTAGCTTACCACAAAGGGTACAAAACATAAATACAGTGCACCCTACACTTCACAGCATATGAGTTGCATTGAGAGAATGCATCAGATACTCCAAAGGAAGGCATAAACAATGAGAATAGCTGCTAAGTGTCCTGATGCATTGTAGGATGAATTCTACTTAAAGGCAGCACACCTTTATGTAAAAACAATAATGAAATTGCTAAATAATAAGACCCCATTTGAACTATAGCATAACCATACTCCTGACCACTTCTACATGTGCAAGATAGGCTGTAGAGCCTTTATACTCATACTGCATCAATACAACTCTAAACTCAACCCAAGAGGAATAGAGTTTATTCTTATCAGATATGTAAAGAACTCAAAGGGGTACAGATGCTATGACCCATGTACCAGAAAGGTTTATGAGTCTTACAATGTGCACTTTATGGAACAGTACAACAATCCTCAGATGCTAGCAAAAGATATCAATAATTGCAAACAAGTGCCTGCATTCTACACTCTTAAGATCAGACACACACAAGCTGATTGAGCTGATGTTGATTGACAACATCCACAAAATATCATCAACCCAACTATTCTCTGCAGACAATGATGACAAATCCATACACACACCCTCAATACTGCCTGAAGACCAATCTGATGGAACATGCAACTACAATAATGATATAGTGATAGTACTATGCCACTCTAATAGAACTTGAGTCCCCATGGCAAAAACTTCCCCTGACTATCCACCAGTCATATACACCAAATGAGCTATACAAGAATCATGCAAAGCTGGTGACAGAATATACACATCTCAAGCAGAGGTACATGACAATCAATGAGGGACAATGACTGATGATACTGCCCAACCACAATAGATGCTCTATAACAGTCAACAAGCTAATCTTGAACAACCTCCACCAAGTACATCAATGACAGGAGGAGATGTTTCAAATGATAACATCCTCTATATCTTTATCAATCTCACATTTGTAGATATCATTGAACACCTACTGGCAGTTGCCAAATCACTTGGGGACCCCCACACTATAGATCTTGGCAATGAAACATGCATATGAAATGAAGCAAAACAGTCAGTCCATGCCAAATAATAGAAAGAAAAATACAAAGAAGAACTGAAATCACTTAAGGACATAGGCATCTATAAGCTAGTTCTGTCAGACCAAGTCCTATCAGGTCATAAGGTACAAAAGGGTAGGCCTGTATTCAAAATTAAGAGAGATGGAAATGAAACAGCAGTACAAAGTACAACTTGTATTCAAAGGATTTAAACAAGTCTATGAATGTGACTACACTAGAACCACCTTGCCCACAAGGTGTATAGAGTCATGGTGGGTTCTGCTACACCTAGCAGCAACTCAAGGCTGGGATGTGGCATAGATCAACATCAAAGCTGCCTTTCTATATGGACTACTCCCTGACAACAAAGTACAGTATATGGAACAACCAGAGGGCTTTAAAGAACATAGCAAAGAAAGCTGGGTATGGTGTCTGCTCAGAGGACTCTACAGTATAAAATAGGCTAGATGAATTTGGAATCAGACTCTTTAAAAATAACATGTTATCTTGAGGCTTCACATAACTTGTCTGCAAATCCTATATCTACTATGGAGTGAGCAACACTGGCACTGTCATTGTAGCAGTATATATCAATGATTTTCTATTAATTGCAAGCAGTAAAGCAGAAAATGAGTGGTTTAAAGACCAACTTTGCTTGGTATAGACAATATTTGATCTCAAGCTCCCCAGATTTGTTATAGGAATTGCTGTTGAATGAGACAAACAGATGCACACCATTAAGCTCTTGCAATCTGCACTAATTCAAAAAATCATAAACTAATTCAGCCAATCTGACACAGTGCCTCTCTCTTCCTATGGAACCTGGCCTCAAGCTCAGATGCATTGACAGATCCTCATTCTCCCCCAATAAGATTAGCACACTTCAAAGGATTCCTTATAGGTCCCTCATTGGGTGCCTGCTATACATCACCATTTTCACCTGCCCAGACATATCATATACCATTCAGCAACTTATTCAATTTGTCAATAACTACTTAACTGTTTACTAGTAGGCACTTATCTATTACCTCAAAGGCACTCAACATATGAAACTTGTCCTCAGAAAAACAATGGAGCTAATCAATCTCACAGGCTTCACTGACTCTGACTGGGCCAACTGTCTTGACTTATAACAAAGCATTGGCAGATATGCTTGGAGTTTGAGTTTAGGGGTAATTTCTTGGGTGGCATATAAGCAAAAATCAGTTGCCACATCTTTGTGTGAGGCAGAATATATGGTCACTTTCAAGAGTGTACAGGAGTGTATATAGCTTTGTGCCCTACTCAAAGGTATTGGACATGATGTCACTGACAAACCAATACTGATCTTATGCAACAATAATGCCATAGTCAATCTATTCAAAGATCCCACTTTCCATACCCATGTCAAGCACATTGACATTAAATATCACTTTCTATGCAAACACATACAGGTGGGTGAGATCTGCATCTATTACATAAACACCAAGTTCAATGTTGCAGACATCTTCATCAAAGCACTCACCACCCCCCTCTTCCTATGTCTATCTACTCTCTTTGGCCTCCAAACACCATAAATTGCCATGACTCTTATGTGAGGAGGAGAACCCTTATTCAGACTCAGAGTCCATGGTGAGGAGGAGTGTTAGTTGTCAAACAAACACCATTGACCCCTACATCTGTCCATTGTCATCACTTCCCCTTGACTCTTCACCAATATCACACTGGCCACTTGTGGTGGCATGCTGACCACCTTTTCATTGTTCCATTGTTACTGAATACATATATATACAAACATTATGCTACAAATACTCATTATGCTACAAATACCCATTATGCTACAAATACCCTCAGTCAATTGAATATTGAACTGAGGGTAAGCAAGCATCACTCACAGTATCAACTCAACATATGCTTACACTACCTTGCAGACTATAACCTTACTTATATCCTGTCAGGTAGCTATAGTCAATTGAGTATTGAACTGAGGACTATAAACTTACTTATATCCTGTCAGTGTGTCTTGGATGTCTAGTTCCAACACAGATAGCATGACAACATCATAATAAGGTTTGTGTTTTTTGTGATGTTGTAGCTGAACAGTAACAATTTGATCTTCAGAACAAAGTTCCACAACAATGAGGCAACTATTGCAATAAAATTGTTCCATCTCCAAGGTTTCACAGTGCTTTGCATTCTCTCTTTGACTTGGACAAGATTGTTATTTTTGCGCAGCATCCTGGCAGCACCAGACTTGTTTTATGTCCAGTCATGATCTTTTTATGATATCTGACCCTATCGTCATGTATCAAATTCATTCTCTTCTATAAAATAATGGTGTTACCAAAATGCTAGAACTTTTTGCATGATTCTCGGAGTGTAGTGCACAAATCTTGACTACTGTTATAAGCAATGAGTACAACCTGTCAGACAGGTGAACGACAAAATATCAATAGCGAAGTAGATTCATATTTTCTCCATTAGAATCTTCTTGGTCGTTAGAAGAGCCATTCCCCTCATGCTGTGGCGAAGAAAGTGCATTTCCTTGGGGATTTTCAGTATCATTTTTGTCACATTTCCTCTTCCGAGCTGCTGCCCTGGAACCCTAGTTGTTCTTGCAGCATCATTCACACTGCTTGTCCTTATTGAGGGAAAGGAAAATGTTCCACTTGACTGTGAGCACAAACGTGTTCCAGCATTCTTGTCCATGAGGGATGGAATAATCAGTAAACAGAAATTTGTTGATTGTCACTCAACCTCACGGGATCTTTCAAGCGATGTGTCCGGGGGCCAGCTGAAATTTACATTCTATGTCGGCTCACAATACGAGTAGAGGAGTGGTAGACGAGAGGAGGGATGAGAGGAGAAGAATGGCTGAGTAGGAGTCCTTTTTGTACGAGTATACCTGACGAATCCATGTAATTGCCTAGCTCTCTCGCACGGATCCCGGGAGGGAGACCGCACTCAAGCTGGCACGGGCGAGTAATCTACGAGAGACAAGTGCTATGAAGAAAGAAAACCCAAAATGAGGGGGGCATGTGGACAGGGATTTAAAATCACGTGACCAGAGATATCGTTGTATTTTTCCCTATTTTTCCCTTTTTTACTACTTAGGTTCCTTCCTAATTTTTTTCTCCTGACCCGAGACTCAAAATTGACCCCGGCCCTGACAGGCTGCCTCTTAGTGTTCTGCACTGTACCGTTTCGTACTGCGAAAGAATCGCTCCCGTATATCCCTTGAAGAACCAATCGTTCTTCTTGGCCCCCAGTTTCCATCGGGTTATACTTGCAATCGGAGCCACCTTTCCTCTCGAGGGTCGTACATCTGACAAGAAGTTGATCGGACATTAGACTGATCGGACGATGAGCCGTCAACGTTCGCTTGTCGCCTTGTATAGACATTTGGGGATATACACGGTTCTTCTACGATTGGAACGGTCGAAGCTGTTTGCCAAAATGGCTGGTATTATTCAATACATAAAGAGCTAGAGAATGACTCCTGGCATTCAGACCGTTGTTAACGTCTAACGTCCCTGGATTTTAGCTCAATGGCAACCCCCAATGTCACGCAAGTTCTAGCATTGCAGAAACCGGATCCTGACCACGCAATCCGTGTCGCCCATGCTGTGATCTATCCAGAAGACACGTGGTTCTGTATTGCTGCTTTCATCGCATCTATCTCCCTGTGCCGCGTGGTCTCTCTTTTCGTTCGTACTCTAAGCATTCACCAACAAAGGTCGCAGAAGAGCACTCCTGCTCGTGGTGTCATTGTACTCTCCAGACTGCCATTGGCGGCAGCCAACGATTTCCGCGCCATCGTATTTCGATCAACGATTCAATTGGGTACTTCTTACACCCTAAACATTGCCGAAGTATTCGTAACGGCTGTATACATCACTCTTATCTTTGTATGGGCTCTCGTGAACTGTGTGTACCATGATTCCCCTCTTCCTTAACTTCGTGCTCATTACTCATGCTCAGCAACAAATACAAAAGGAGAGAAATACGATCCTAAGTATTGGGCTAACATCGCTGCCAACATTGCCACTACGCAGCTCCCACTCATAGCTGCCCTTGGCACAAGAAATAATATCATCTCCTGTAAGTTTATTGTACACTTGATGACTGGTTCACTATCAACGCTACTACAGACCTCACTGGCATAAGTTATGAAACGGTAAGTCATTTTCGTGTCCAGCGTCGTTGGTGTCACACCTCATGACATTTTCAGTTGCAATATCTCCATAGGACGTTCGCGCGCGTTGTTTGTATACTCATCTGGGTGCATGCTGGCGGCCGAGTAAGCTCATTCTGACACACTTCCTACAAAGCTTCTAAGAACCTCTCACAGGTTAAGATTGGGTTTGTGTCTATCCTTCTATGTAGTTTCTCGTTCCTGATCAATCGTTCTCAGGTTGGTTAGAACCCTGTCTTTACGTTTTTCATGGGTCCGATGTGGTCTCCTCGCTGCAACTGCCTTCACAATCTTATCCCTCATGTCCATACGACCCCTGAGGCGGCGTCACTTCGAGGTTTTTCTTGCTCTCCACTTTGTAATGGTCCTGTATGTCAACCTCAACCCTGAACATTCTCGTTTCTGAATGACATTCGTTTCTCCAGTATCGTATTGCTCGGTGGTTATTTTCACGCTCGAGAAAAAGCGTGAGACCCTTCCCTATCTGGGATCCCGGCCCATCGACAGAACCTGACCTTCGTTTCCAGGGAAGGTAATCACATCTGGCCCGCCTTTCTTATCTGGGGGCTTGACCGCACATTACGAGGCATACGTATCCTCATTTACAACATCGGCTACTTCAAGAAAGGCTCCCTTGAACACTATGGTCACTTTGAAGTTCTCTCGCCACATTTTGTCCGCCTGACTGTCCGGCGACCTACTTACATGCACTGGCGTCCCGGCCAGAATGTGTATCTTACCGTTCCTAGTGTATCAGGCGTGTGTCTTGAGGCCCACCCTTTCACTATCTCCACCATTGACGCACCGCTTGACGTCGCTGGGGGTAAAGGGAACGGTGAAAACCCAATTGGAACTGAAAGTGTCGGTGAACCAGATACCGACTATAAGGCGTTGACGTTCTTGATACGAGTCCGGTCTGGATTCACAAAGCGCCTCTTTCGTGATTTTGGGCAAACTCCAGAAATGAAAGTTATTCTTGACGGGCCATATGGGTCGCCGCCACGTCTTCGAGCTTTTGATACAGTAGTCTTGATAGCAGGTGGATCTTCGATCGCTTTACATGTCTAAACACAATTTATTCTAGTGCTACAGGTGGTTCCGGCGTATCATTTACGCTCCCACTTTTCCTTGACGTTGTTCTGTAAGCGTTGATCGAACAATTATTATGTACTCATCATTCAATTTCAATGTAGCCGAGCAAAGCAAGGTTCTACAGATTGTCAGAAGATTATCTTTATATGGGTCATCCGAGATGCTAGTAAGTATATCTTGGTATTTCCGTTTTTACAGATATGATGACCATCGTGCAGGTGACATCAGATTGATTTCGGATACTCTCTTACCTGTAATTACCAACCCTCCATCCGGAATCGTGATCGACATTCGTATTCACGTCACCGCTTCCAATAATGAGAAGGATAAATTGAACAATTTGGAAGACGGCGATGAAGAGAATAAGACAGGCTACACGATCCCTGAAGGTATTAATCTCCCTAGCATAGATATAGCAGCCGGTCGCCCGGATTTGACCCGCGTGGTGAGGGAGGAGATCGCTAAAGCAATTGGCGCCATCTCCTTCAACGGTACGACTGCTTCATCCCCACATATGAGAGTTCGCCAATATATCTTCGCACAGTGTGCGGTACTCCTACGATGTCCAATATCGTACGTTCCGCTTTGTGTCAGTCAAGATTTTTGGACATCCTGCGAGGCGGAGCAAGCACAGCTCTCCATGTAGAATCATTCGGAAACACAGTATGTAAGCTCACACGTGGTAGATAAATTTTGACCAACCAGCTTGCACAGTGACCGAACGTTAACAAATTGGAGCAATGAGAATATTTGAAGTGTGTGTGTACATAGTTCCTTGTAAAGAACGACGAAGAATTTTTTCCACAAACCCAGGAAATGAAAATTTAGCGTCTGTCTTGTCCTATATTTCCCACCACTACTTCGCGAAACTCTTATAAAGTGAGAACGACCTTACTTCCGAGCCTCCAACTTCGGCGAGCAACCTCGAACTCAAGGGTGTGGATATTGCCTCCTTGTATGCCGGCTCATCTACAAAGGAGGTACTTTCCCAATCGTACAAAGTCAAGAGGGGAAAGGCAATTGTCGGAGAGGTTAAATCTGCCTTTCCCGCCAATTCGACGTCGCTCAGGAGCTTGAACCTTCGTGCTCTAATGAATCCTGGTACTTTTGACAATAAAGGCAGATGTTCGTCTGAGTACCACCTATCTATTTCTTGCTCTTGTTCGGGGGTTTTGGGAAGAAGACCCACGACAACAGCAACTTTGCCAGGAAACGAGGTAACTTCAAGATTTGGGTTTTCAACGGTAAGGCAGAAGCGATAGACCCCGCGATGGAGAACCGCGAGGCGCGAGATGATAGACTTCTCATTCGCTGAAGCATTGACGGAAAGCGCTTTGTATGCGCTAGTTTCGAGAACTTCAGGTGAAGTCGTGTCATAGATCGCCAACCAAGAGGGTGATTTCCCATCGGCAGCTCTATAACGTGCAGCTGTCGAAAAATCGGATAGAGCTAATCGTGCAGGAAGATGTTCCTTGTCATACCACTCTGTAGATGCAGTGATTACAATTTCTTTCTGCGGTGTGTCAATATACGTGCCATTGAATTCCCTCTCCGTCACGTGTGGTCCGCATTCGCCATATACAAAGAGGAGGGCACTGTTCGCTCGTGTAGTAGATGTCATAGCTGGGGATTCTATGAATAAAGTATTATCCACCCGCTTTATATAGTATACATTACATGTTTCCATATGTTGGGTTGATGGATCATGAAATTGGACAAATCAACTAAGGGTGATTCGCCAGTGACTAATGTAGGACGAACCCTGTGAGATATAACTGAATCCTGCAGCTGCTCCTCAGTCCTCGACAGTCCTTGCTTGACCTATCAAACGTATCCGATTGGGTAGGCTTCGTGGACCATGAGAGCACAGACGACATGCCGAACAGCATCTGATTTCATAATACAAAGGACAGACTTGGCGGAAAAATTGGCGACGAATCACCTAAGCGCGATTGGAAACCTCCTCAACCTCACATCCTTTTTCCTTCCAGCCTGAGCTATTTCGCTTTTTACATATCTGCTGTACTCTGTCTGTTTCTGTCTTGCTCAGACATCAAGCAGTGACATTGACACTCTTACCTTTTCTCTCACAACACAGAGCTGCTCCATTGACTTGGGACACTCCTTTGTCTTCTCAAGTGCAGACGTGGGCCAACGGATCTATCTTCCAGCACTTGGGAAGATCTCTTGGGCCCGATGGCGGTACGTTCATTTAAACCGTGTCAAGTGTCTCGAGGTCCAAGGTCCATTGATTGCCGAGCTCCAGGAAATCTTGCTGCTGGCACAGGTTCCGTATGTGACATTCGGGATATCAGAAAAAAAAATCATACGGGCACATTTATTGCTTTCTTCTGCCTAGTCAATTACGATCTGTCCGATCCTAATCTTTCCATTTCAAGCGGGTCGTTTGGGGAGTACCACACAGGTTTAATATGCTGTCCTATCGTGTGACGGCATCTTTGATTCTTAGGTACATATGATCACATTACTAGTTGACATATTAATGGTATTTGTGATACCAAAGCATATATAAGGAAGCACCTTCACGTAACCTCTCTGTGGCTTGGTCCACATGAAATCTGATGCATCAAACAATTATCTTGTTTGAGCACTTCAATGCTACATCTGTCTAAGGGTGAAATGATATTGATATTTTATGCTTGACCTCTATGAGCTTTATAGATGTCTTCCAGAATACTGACATGTATAATCATCCTGATCTGTTACAATTTTATAGGACAGACCATTTGTGCAATACCAATCATGAAAGATATTTCTGCAAACTCTTTACTTGTCTGATCTGTTCAACAGGGAGATTGGTATGTCTGCTTCTGCTCAACATGTCATAGAACAAAGTTGATCAAAACTATCATCCAATAGAAGGGGACCTACAAAATTGGGGGTAACTAAACCAGCACAGGCAAAGAGTGCAAGTTGCCTACCAGCTTTGAAGTACTGCTCTTATTGCATTGACACTCTGTGCACAAGGAAATGTAACCTTTTACCAAATCCCAGTGCATGTTTGGCCATTAATATGGAAACCTCAATGCTATGTAAGTCTTGTCTACCTCAAAATGTCCAAGCTCATCATGCACCATACAAAACAAGTTCTCCCTTTATGATTGAAACTTCAGTACAATGAGGTGGCCACTTACATACAGGAACTTATCCCTTATTGTAATACCTAGTGGTGTCAACCCTGCTGTCAGAACCCCACCAATTTCACTTTGCTAGCCTGCTTACACCCCCTGCCACCCCAGGAAACTGCTCTGCCCAACCCCTGAGCATTTGCTGTCACACAAACCCCACTTGCATACTACACATCATCAGATCACTAACCTACATGTCTCTGAGCTTTGACCTCAGTAACTTCCCTGGACATGCCCTACACATCATCAGATCACCAGCAACCCACCTCTCTGAGTCCTTGGGCCCCTAGCTCCAGTAATACCACATACCCAGATACTGATAGACCCAACCATGGGGCCCATCCTGGGGACTCATCCTGGGGGCCCATCCTGGACCATACTCAGGCACTGCTATGATAAGGAGCTGAGCCCTGAGCAGGTGCTACCTGTCTGAGAACTTTCTGTCCAGCTAGCCCACCCCAAGATCTCCAAATATATAATTCCAGCCCTGTCATAGTTA
>JABCKS010025625.1:0-12325 GCA_018851325.1 Termitomyces sp. DKA19 | reverse complement strand
ATAAATTGCACAAATAATATATGTCTATAAAAGACTGAGACTAAGAACAAGCATTCATGCCAAAGGCATGGTCATAACACCTAGTACATCATGAATCCAAGATGTTGTCTTACATAATCTATGAGTTATGAGTTGAAGGCACACATTAGTGTCTAATTACAGCATTGATGCATAGTACATGCATGTGAACTAAAGTAATGGTAACCTCACTGGTTACAGATTCCCAATTGCTATAGCCCATCATGATGCTGATTGACAACCAAGAGGAAATAGAGTGCATTATAGATAGTGAGTCTCAGATCATCCCCATATCTACTGAAAATTACTAACAACCTTGGCCTGTCATATGACCCCAATATCATTCTGAATAATCAGAGCACTAATGGCACTCTGGATCAATTGCTAGGACTTACCTGCAATATTCCTTGCACCATTGGCAACTTGACATTATACCTTCAGATTCATGTATTATAGTCCCCCACCTACAATATCATGCTATGTTGCTTCTTTGATGTACTTACTAGAAGTGTGGTCAACACCCTTAGCAACATTGAGACCACAATCACTATTACCAATCCAAACTCTGGCATGCAACACACAATACCTACATTTTCTCATGGAAAATATAAAATAAACAATTGCCAAAAAGTTTGCTCTGAGACAGAACCACCCCATTGCTTTCATTGCCAACAAGAATAGCAACAATGCTAACAATTTAGTGACAACTATCAGTGATAATCATTCAACTGTTCTAGCAACATATATGGCTTCTTGTAATTTGGACAATGATATTATACTTACAAAATCTTGCAATGATATAGACTTGTCTTTGGGATACCTATATGCTACTGCTTGTGACTTGCCTCTTTTATTGTTACCACCTCATTCTTATTCTGTTTCTACTGATACTTCTAAACCTTTCATTGTTGAATGGACTCCCCCCCTTAATACTTGTGTTATGAACAATTTACATTCCTTCCCCTGGTTTATATGTCACTAAAAATGTTGCTAGATGAAAAGCTATCCAGGTAAAGAGAAGGTACAAGTCCATCACTACAAAAATCAAACCTGTTGCTGATCACATTAGTGAAGACTTCAGAATCAAGCAACACATTGTTGGTGATCCCTTAGTGACAATACCAACACTAGACCCAAATCCCCCTCCTTTTGTACTGACTCAGCAATTCACCAATGACTGATTAACAACATATGTCAAGGACCATAACACAGGTTTGCTCACTAGCAACAAACTTAAAGTGCTCATCAACCTTGTCACTAAGCATAAAAAGGCTTTTGCTTGGAAAGACCCAGAACAAAGAAGCCTTTGCCCTGAATTCTTTCCCCCAGTATGGATACCAACAATCTCCCATGTCCCTTAGGCTTAGCATAATTGCCCCATTCCCCCAGACCTTGAGAGAGAAGTATGTGAGTTGAATTCAGCTTACCAATCTTGCTAGTTTTGTATGCTAAAGAAGAATGATAAGCTTTGGATTGTGTACAGTCCAGAGCTGCTAAACCATGTCACCATCTGTCATTCTAGAGCTCTACCTTTCCTAGATCATGTTGCCAAATCTTTTGCTAGATGTATTTGTGGTGCTATGCTTGACCTTTATGTCAGTTATGATGAGCAACTAATAGACCCAGCCTTATGTGATTTAATGGATTTCCAGACCCTTTTTGGCACACTTCACTTAGTTACCTTACCAATGAGTTGTACCAACTCCATACTTATCTTCTACAATGACATCACCTTCATTCTTCAGCCCAAGATCCTCTATAACATACTCAGCTTCATTGACAATATTGGCATTAAGGGTCCCAAAGCCCAAAGACTGAAAGCTTGATAACAGTATCCCTACTAATCATCCCACTAACCCCAATGTTCGTTTAGTGCTCTGGAAGTTCTTTGAGCCTCTTAACTAAATTCTCCAGTGAATGAAGTATTATAGCAGTATATTTTCAGGTCAAGCTAGTCTTATATGCTATAACATGTAGGACCTTAGAGAATATTTGCATGCCTAGTGGCCAGGTACCAAAGAAAAGTTGCTTAGCCCTACTTAAGCACTGGGGCCCTTGCAAGTTGCTATCTGAAGTTCAAGCCTTCTTGAGTACAGTAGGTATCCTTAGGATTTTTGTTAAAAATTTTGCCTATTGCACTAATGACTTAACAAAACTTACATGTACTGGAGTCCCCTTTGAATTCAGACCTGATCAAGTCAATTCACAGTGAGATCTTGTTAAGGCCCTCCAAGACACTAAGCCTCTAGTTCCTATTGACTATGAATTTGCTGACTCAGTCATTATAGTGGTTGACACATTAAACATTGCTATAGGCTACTACCTCTGTCAGTGCCTTAGTAATAACTACAAAGAACATTGCTATAACCATTTTGAGTCCATTACCCTTAACAACAGGGAATCACAAATCAGTCAGCCCAAGCCCAAGCTCTGTAGCCTCTATTGTGCCCTTTAGGTTTCAGATGTACCTTATTGGAGTCAGGAACCTAATCATTGAAGTTGACACTCACTATATTGAGGGTATGCTTCAGAACTCTAACATCCAGCCCTCTACTAGCATGAATTTTTGGATTATAGTAATTCTAATGTTCCACTCTGAGCTTGTACACATTAAAGGTACTTTCCATAGCCCAAATAGACTTTTGCAATGCCTCTAGCAACCCTCTCCTAGACAATAACAACAATTCAGCATATGAGGATTGGATTGACCAACTTCATAGTTTTATCTACCAAGTTCAGCTCCCCCTCCCTCTAAATCACCATGTCTCTTCAGCCTCACTATTGCTACCCCCTCTCCTTGAGTTCCAGTTAGCCCAGCCTCTTCAGCCCTTAACAACATTCACCAGCAACACTTTAGATACTTCAGCCCTACAACTAGTAACCTAGTGACAATTTTCTACCTCTACATGATGACACTACCATGATTTATAGCAATATACCCCATAGCACTAAGGCCCTTGCTAGTGATACCTATATCCTTCTAGTCCAAAAGTGGCTTAGTAACTTAGTCACTTAGCAACAATGCTTATACTACCTTCATTTGCCATGCATCCATGTTCTTTCTTGCTGACAGTAAGCTCTGGCAATGAAATAGAGATGGCAATCACAAGCTCTTCATCCTTTGCAACTGTTGCTTACATGTCTTATGAGCTATGCATGATGACTTAGGCCACAGAGGACTTTTTGCTACTCACTCAACATGTTTGTTATATTTGTACTTGCCATATCTGCCAGATCCACCAGATGACTAAAGTACCAAGTCCACCAACTGTTGCTATCCCAGCACCTTTGTTCAGCAAGATATACATTGACAATATGTTTATGCCACCTTGTAATAGGTTCAAGTATATCATCCAGGGATGCTGTTTGCTAATGCACTACCCTGAGTTCCATATACTTGCTAGGGAGGATAGTAACACTATCACTAAGTGGTTATACAAGGATGTCAACTGTCACTAGGGAGCTCTTGGTGAAAGGATTACTGACAATGGCACTCCCATTTTGAAGGCTGTTGCCTACTTAGCAAAGAAGTACAACTTGCACTACATCTGGGTCTCAAGTTACAACAAGCATACTAATAGTATAGTTGAGTGACCTCACTTTGATGTTTGCCAAGCTCTCTTCAAAGCAGTTGATGGTGATCAATCCAGGTGGAGTACAGCTTGCTTTTCAGTCCTTTGGTCAGAATGTGTTACAGTTCATAAGCAAATGGGTTGTTCCCTATATAATGCTGTCACAGGTACCCATCCTCTTCTTCCAGCCAACATAGTTGAAGCAACATATCTGCAACCACCATCAAACCTCCCTATATCCTCTACCAACCTCATAGCCCATCAAGCAATTGATCTCCAATGTCACCAAGAAAACCTCAAGTAACTTCACAATACCATCTTTAGTGCCTGTTGTTGCTTAGCCACTATTCAATTTGAAGCAGAGTATGTCACTATGATTCATGTTGTAACTTGCAGACTGGCAACCTTGTATTGATGAGAAATACTAGGATCAAAGTCACTCACAGCAAGAAGATGATGCCTTGCTACTTAGGCTCCTTAGTGGTAATTTTCTATAATCATAGAGGTGCTTACATTCTTTGTGAACTAGATGGTTCAGTCTTACATTGCCCAGTAGCCACCTTTGACTTGATCCTCTATTTCACTAGAGAATGCATATCAGTGCCTAGTAATGCTTTCAACATTGACACCTCTCACTTATATGAACTTGAACAAACTGACCTTGTGGATGATAATAACAACTAAAAACCATTCATTAAGCCTTAGTGACTTCTTTTTGCTTTTACTTTCACTTATACATTTATTACACAGTCATAAAACCATCATATACATTACAAAAACATTAAGTCCTTCACTTTGTCTACCTTATATCACCTTCTTGCTCATTTTAAAACACTTCACAGACATTTTCTTTTACATCTTGATATCTTCACTATGATGCTGTTGGGGCTTTTATGCCATGATGATCTACTGAGAATTTCCCTTTTTGTCACTAGTGCTAAGCAATGGTTGATATAAACTTATTTATCTTCTTTTTTTATCTTTCTCATTCCTTCTGATTATAGTCAAATATGTCAAATTTTATGAGGCCTCTTAAGGGGGCCAGTCTACAAGACCTATAAAAGATACAAAGCCCCTTGAGGGGGCTAGTCTACATGACAAAATAATAAAAACTATTTGAAGAGGGAGCAGTGGTTGCTAAGCATTGAGATCACCATTGTTGCTAGACACATCTCCTGCATCCTCCTCCTCAACCTCCTCAATCCTGTCCCCTTCCTGCCAGGCCAAGAAAGTCTGACAGTCCTCCCAATACCCAGCTAGCCTTATTACCAACTGTCTAGTGACCATGTACCTCACTTGCATCACTCCATCCCAGTTGCTCAATTCTTATACCCTCAAACCAGCAAAGCCAGCATTAGAGGTTCCAGTAGGGCTAGGTCTTTCCCCAGCCAAACCAACTCATTGTCACATATTTGTCAGTGAGGGGCAGGCATACAAAGTACCTAGCAACTAACATTAGCAAATCAACAAGTAATAGAAAGAACTTGGCACTTACTAGAACCTCCATCTCCACAGCCTCATTGACTGGTTCCTGCCTTTCTTCTTCCTCTACCTCTGCCTTACCTTCCATCATTACTTAGCCCTCAGATCCAGTCTCAACTGTCTCCTGCACTTTTTTCACTATCTCAACTTCCAAGGCCACTGGTGTCACCTCTCTTATAACATCTTCTTTCCCCTCCTTATTGCTAACAATTACCCATGGTTGCTTAGCTGGGGCACTGGAGGAAGGAGTAGGATGCTATTTCTTGAGCAAAGGCTCCTTGTCACTACCTACTGCTGCTGCCCTCATCCTTGTCACTAATGATCTTGACTTAGTACTTCTCCTGCCACTTACCTTTGGCAACCTCTCTTCTAACTGTTGTCCCATCCTGCTTAATTGGCAGGTTTAAGCTTGAATGCTTAGCCTGTATGAGGTGGCTAGCAGCCACTAACTCCCTCTGCTTTCTCCTGAACTCCCTTAACTGGCTCACCAAGGCAGCCCACATCACTATTCTAGCAACAAACTGTTCACCCCAACTCTGAAAGGACTTGCCATGGTATGAGTAGCCATTCTTGCTGCTATCACACTGGTAGCAAGGCTGGGCCCCAATAGAGTATCAGCAGCCCTCAGAATTGTTATTAGTCTAGTAGTTGTCACACTATAAGAACTGTTAGTGATAAGGCTAGTGATGATTGCTAACACTTACTGCTCCTTACTCCCTTTTGAAAGCCTGCCATTCTATCAGGACCCCTCCCATTTGTCCTGCCAACCCCCAACAACCCCACCCCCCCAACACTCCCCCAACAACCATCCAAATCATCCTCACCTGACTCCTGCCTACCCTGCCCCCTACCCCTGCAATCTGCAAATCACCAGATCCCTGGTCCACATGCCCCTGAGCCTCAACCCCAACAATCTCCCTGGAACATGCCCTATGCATCACTGAATCACCAGCAAGATAGCTTTCTAAGTTCTGGTGCACCCTTAGGGGCCATCCTAGCCTTAAGATGCCCCCACCCTGCAGATCTACCATTAAGGTCTGCCTTGGACCATGCCCAGGCCCTGCCATGATAGAAGCTGAGCTCCAGGCAGGCACTGCCTACCTGGGGGCCCCCTGCCTCTCCCAACTCTTCCCAAAACCCTCAAGTATATAACCTCAGAACCCCATAGTCAGTTGGTAGTCTTGATATTACATACTTTTGTCTACTCCTTGTTTCTCCACTCTCTCTATCTCTACTCTTACCCAATCTATTCTTCTCCTCCTCTCTCTCAACCTTCTGGCATAGTTGTCTCAGTCCACAGAACATTTCCACAGACTTCAGCCACCTCTGCCCTCATCACATCAGCTCCAGAACATTGTCTAGCACCCAAATCAGGCCTGGAACACTCATACATACCCCTTCCAGTCATTGACTAACCAACTAGCAGGTTCTTGCTCTCAGAGGTGAGCTCCCAGGTTCTCCAGACCTGACACATTCCTCTAGTAATACTGCTGACTGGCCTTTTGCCTTTTCAAGTACTATTCCTGCACTCAAGCTGGTGTCCACCACAGTTGTCAAGCACCTCCACTTGAGAAGGCCAATCAGATCCTCATATGTCAAGAAGTCTTGTACTGATACCTATAATGACATTAGCAACTGTCAGTAAGCACTAGCAGCAAGAGGAGACACTTACTTTGAAATCTTTCTCCTCATCTTCCTTGGAGGCTTTCCCCTTCCCCTTCCTCTTGACTTTAGGAGTTGTTGCTACTCTTGGAAACATTATAGACTTCTTTGTGATGCCACAAGTTGTATGCTTAGGAGTGGAAGGGCCAGCCCTCCCCAGCATCCCTACAATCCTCACTATGCCCTGCTTCTGTCACTATTGCCAATTCACATAGAGGGTGCTGAAAGAAAAACTGATTGTTAGGAGAAAGTTCTTTAAACAACTAGAAGCTACTTTAGCAATGTTGCTAGTTCAAGCAACACCACTAGCACTTACTGTCATTTTGACTTTCAGATCCTTGGGCAACAATTCCAAGGACAGCAAAGGAGGCACCTAGCAAGAAACATTAGTGAAGTTGGTAAGATAAACAGGGAAGAACTTATGAAGTGTTTATCATAATCACAAACCCAATTCTCCTCCCTATACTTTGCATATAGGGCCCAACACTCCTTATTAACCTCTGCCAACTCAGGCTACTCCACCTCACTCCCTGTAGTCTCAAACTATTGGAGCCATGTCTTGGAAATAGCAACAACACTAAATGGGGGTTTATTGCTATCTGGCCATGTGCTGTGTCCAGCATTTGGCTGGCCTATTGAAGGAATGCCTTGGCCATAGCATGCTTCTCAAGTTGGTCAGTGATTGTTGAGGCCATAGGTGAGGGGATTGAGATAAGAAGTATTAAGGTAGCCTTTTGCACAGGATCCTAGTGACCATAAGACCTTTTGGATCACAAGCCCCATCACATGGAGTCTAGCCCTTAAATCTGGAATGACTAGGCCAAGACCCTCCTTAGCAATGACCACTAGCAACAACTTTTAGCAATATGGGCACTTCTTTTTCAAAAGTATATATCAAAAGAGCATGTGACATGGACCCTTCATTTTCCTTGTCTAGCTTACTAACATACCTGAATATCATCTATACTTCAGATACTGATGTTTGGTATACTCTTTATTTTCATCTTGACACATATCATACACTATTTGACACTATATATTTACATTTAGTTACCATCTTGACACTCAGTATACATTACAGACATTTTGGCAGACACCACTATCTGTGGCAATAATCTTTCCTCTTTGACTACTTTACTTACAAACAGTATAAATATTCCCTGTACATACCTAGTTTGAAACCAATGAAGCACCTGAGTACTTTACTCTCAGTATCTCTCTCTCAGCTTCAGATCTCTTTTCTAGTCATCCTTGTCATTGTTAATGGCTTAGCAACAAGTCTTAGTGACCTTGTCCTTAATTTAGCATAGTACTAAGTACAGGCACTTATAGTGTTATAGTGTTTTAGCAATGCTAGTAACTACAGTTAGCAAGAAGTCTTTGTATTTGTTCTCTATCCATTACCAACTTAGCTTACATTCTTGTTTCCATCCCTCCTTCCTTGCTAGGCCCTCACAGACCTTAGCAACTCTCCTTACCAACCTTGTATTTAGCAATTTATTGCTTTTCTTGTTCCTATTACTTTCCTCATCCCTTTAGTAACATTTGCTTTACTTCTTACTAATTTCCTTTATCCTTATCACTTAGTCCTCCCTTAGCCTTAGTGACTCCCCTCTCCACTCCCCTAATAATTCATTTTGTCTTCACTCCCTTACCCCTTTTTTACTTACTGACTTAGTAACCTTTTGTTAGTGTCTAGTAACTTAGGCTAGCATTAGGAACATTACCTACTTACTATTTCACCCTTTACTTCCACATTTCAGCTCTTATTTACTGGGGACATTTACCAACTTGCCTTCACATACATTTCCCACTGCCAGCTACTCTATCTGGTTGCTAGTGCATTTATAGGTTTTTTTTTTGTTTCTTGCACAGCAGCTAGGCAGCATAGGAGGACATCAGTGTATATTAAAAAATTTTACCATTCTGATCATAACAGGTGGCTGTGAACTTCTTTCTCAGAAGTTTGTCTTCTGCTTTGCAAACAAGGAATTGCTCATTTATATTAAAAAAATGTAACATTTCTGTTATAAGTCACACTGCCTATGATTCACATATTGTAACACAAAACTGGTCAATTGATTTGTCTACAAAGGTATAAAGTAAGGCACTGCCTTACACAAGTACAAAGAGAGTAATTATAGGTAGCATCAGGTGATGCTATCAATATAGAATAAATAAGTAATAACAGACCTTTCATAAAGTTATGCAGGATGAGAGTGTAACAGACAATCTGTTACAAGAACTATGAAACAAATGCAATGACAGAAATGGTGCTAGATGACAAGCAAACACAAAAAGGTCTGGAAAGGTTGCAGAGGACAAGTTGTTTGCCATTAATATAGTAGAGTCCCATAGGATTGATCCTGAGTAAGTACACATAGAATCCATAGTGAATAAACAAGAGACCACAGAATAAAGAACTGCAAAACATCAGGTTTGAGAGCCAAATAAAGATGCTAAACACAAACTTATGTCCAATTATCTGTAGACATATGCTGTGCAACCATACTAATATGACAATAACAAAGTTTACTAGTACTGTTAAACTTATTGTACCTAAAATACTGTATTTCAAGCTGCTTTCTGAATAGTGCTAAGGCAAGATTAATGGGGAAAACATAAAGCAGAAGGTGGGCAACAATAACATATGGCAAATGTGAAAGCCCTCTGTAAGTAAATCCCATGAAATCCTCTCAAAAACAGGCCTGCATGACAGCATCCTTGAGTAACTCATTAGTTGGATTGGTAGACCCATTGACACTGACCAAACATCCAATTAAGTCAAAGATACAACAGAAGGAAACATTTTGCTTACTTATCAGAATCAGCAACAATTGCAGATACACCAACAGCATGATGGGCAAGGATTTTGTGGCAATAGATATAGATGGGAAGGAATGTGAATTATCCTCAGTCCTGAACCAACATGATTAGCAGTGACACTAAGATTAATGCAGGCATGTCAAGATAAGCAAACACCACAGATACATTTTCAACCATGTGTATGGCCAAGCAGGACATGAACATGCACATTGCAATGACATCTATCATCTAGGCATTGAGGATCTCTACATAGGTCAAAATAAATCTATGTGTATATAGACACCTATATAACAACATTGTCCAGCATTCTGCAAAATATGGCATTAGTGAATAATCAAACAAGAGCCAGTGAGCATTTAATTATATATGCTTGGTATCCAGCAGGGGCTTACATTGAGACCCAACTCAAAATTACACTAGAGCAAGTAATCAACAATACCAAAGATGACAAGATAATCCTTACAAATATCATCAATGTGAGCACAACCAAGAAAAACATACTCTATACTATACTAAAAGAGCATAGGACTCTTTATGGGCAGAAGTAGTAAGAGCAAAAAAGATTGCAAGCCCACAGACATAGAGATTAGAGGACAGAGAAACATCAGATGAGGAGCTTATATTCACCATATATGGTGCAATAAGCAACAAAGAATTACTTCTTTTGAAGAAGGATGTGCACATAAAGTAGGCCAATAACATACAGTTTACAAAGGACCATAACTAATGTGCAGTGTCAGTGACTATAAATGGATCAAATATATGAAGCAATCTATAAAGCTTGATGGACTTGAAACCTAGCATTTTGAAGATACCATAAAAAGTGCCAGTATGATATGCAACTACTTTGACTGTGAATTCTTAGAAGGTTGTCTTGAACAATGGTGGAATGCATATGTGGGCTAAGAAGAGAAACATATAGATGTTACAAACTGCATATTCACACCCACATTAAAAACTGCATATTCACACCCACATCAAAAACTGCATATTCACACCCACATCAAAAACTGCACTGGACAAAGTTCATCATCCATTGAACTGAGACTTGGACTCTTACAGGCTCATGGAGAAGATACTGCCAAAAGGTTTTTTGATAACTGAGGACAACATAGTGCAATTCACCCAAGGAAAGATAGGAGATGATGGCAAGAGAATGTAAGCAACATTGTAAACAAGTATACAAAGCATGAATAGTATGTTCAAGGTATGTTCAAGGTATGAAGCCTGTAAACCAGGAAGATTCAGAACCAGAGACATAGTGGCTGTCCAGCTGTCATTTCAGGTCATTAATTTAAGTAGAGGCAAACTCAAAATACTACTAGTCTTGAGATCTATCACACTAATTGATGAGAGCTTCTGAAAGGTAAGTTCAGCTTACTGCAAGCATGACATATGAAATGACTTCAATGACAGACCAACACACTGTCAATCAAAGGAATGCAAAATGGTGGAAAACTTAAGAGGCTCAGAGAAATAAGTGGCTATGCACCAAACAGGATGGAGGTTACTCTGGCTTGAAGACTAGAATAGTGTGCAACATGCAGATGTATTATGCTGATACATAAGCACAGCAAATATAATATTTTATGGCACTGAGACTAGGAGTCCTGGTATTGGTTCAGAATGCAAGTATAGTGTATGTGCAATATCAACACAACTATGATTACCAAACCAGCTGCTCCAGCAACATATTACAAAGTATGGTATGTGACTTTGGATTTGCTGAGCACATACAAGTTGATTATTGGCATCACCCAAATATGGCAATTTCCAAATGCCAGGAATGTTGCCTCTGCCTTATGGAGCTGTTGGAAAGATGGTACACTTAGTATATACCATGTTGCTGTGGAAGTATATTTTAAAAAAAATGACAATAGCAATAGAAAATAAAAGAAAAAAGAAAAAAAGCTGAAAACCCATTAGTAGAGAAGTAAAGGCAAGGGTGGAAATTATGAAGAGAACCACTGGCTATATTGTAGGCTATACATCATGTGAACATTGGAAAGGTAGCCAGAATGTAGGAAAAATTGAAGACAACCACTGGCTATATTGTGGGCTATACATCACATGTTACGTCACATGGCAACAAAATTTGAAGAAAAATTTTGTGCAGGATCAAGGAGTAAAGCCTCAGCTACTTCATAGACCTCAGCATGTGCAATTACTCACCTCAGAGTCCATTAATAGACATGTCTAAGGGAACAATAGGGTGTGTACAGAAAAGGTAAATGAAACATACAAGGAAAAGGGTATATTAGGTTGAGACCCAGCTTCTTGTTCTTGTTTATGGACACCGGCGGTCACTACAACGCCTTGCTCCGACCTACCTAGGTAGAAGTCATGGTAGATCTTCCCTAAAGGATCAGATGCTCCGTTCGAGGTGCACCTCACATGATTGTGTGACCTTCCTCTGTAGATATTGTGACAGCATCCGCTCTCACTGATTCATTGACGTAGAGTCAGAAGAGTGGATGCACATGCCACATATACGAGGTCAAGAGGTAAATCAGAAGGACTTGAGTGGTCAAAGCTGTTCCAGAGGTCCAAAGGGGATCATGGCTTAAGTAGTTCGTCCAGCATCTTTCTCAGAGGTATGACCCAAACAGCATTTTATTTCCAGTCATCTTTTAACAAAAGAACAATAAATCGATCATTCATCCATCATGCATTGAGCGGTAAAAAAAAATACATCGCAAAAAATTACGTTGGCCAATGGATTATAGCGGCGTTGCTTCCAATGCCACAGTTGAAAGAGGCAAAGT
>JABCKS010025624.1:0-12335 GCA_018851325.1 Termitomyces sp. DKA19 | reverse complement strand
GTGGGAAGGGACCTTCATAGGTCTCTTCAAGTTGCAATATTGTGGAGTCCCTACTAGCAAACTTCCTTAATCTGCTAAAGGAACACCTCAGCCACTAGAGAAGAGCTGGCAAAATGGGCAGGACACTATCTTCTGCCCTATATTCTTTGTATTATTTTAACTTTCTTTTGATTATTATTTATGAGACTTACTATAGTCTCATTTACTTTTCATTGATTAATCATTCAATGATACCTATGATGGTCTCATGAGGGGGGTATGTAATGGATCATGCACATTACAACATATAGTATAAATTATTATTATTGTATAATTATTACTAATTATTCTTTATGTAATTAGTATATAAGCTGTGAGGTTACTTACATAACCTCAAGTAGTCTTTTTCACACAACCATAGCCAGAATCAATAGATAGGTTCTGACTTATGGTCTAGTGCATGAAAGGCTCAGTAATAGTGTTACAATGGCAGATCATTGCACATATTGGTATACTTTCTGACTAGAAAAGATGCCATGACTACTTTCACTGCATTTGCATTGTACCATACTGAATCTAAACACCAAACTGAATGTAAATTGTGGGAAGTAAGGGTTGATGCCAGATGAGAATGGATAAACAAATTGTGGATGTCATACCTAGTCACCTATGGCATTATCCTCAGGGTCACTACCCTCTACATGCATGCACAAAATGGGGTGGCAGAGTGAGCAAACCAAATGATCCTAGAGGGAGTGTGGTGTATCCTGGCTGAGAGCAGGTTACCCAAAGAACTCTGGGCAGAGGCTGTGGTGGCCTAAGTCTACACAAGAAACCTGCTTCCATCATTGCAGCACCTGAACATAGTCCTCAAACAGTCATGGTTGGGTAGACACCAGTGAGTAGATCACCTGTGCCTGTGGGGATGCCTTGCCTGGGTGAAAGTCCCTGACAAACTGATACAGTCTAAACTAGACCCAAGATCAGTCTGGACTTGTCTGGTAGGATATGTGAATAGTGGTTACTGACTTTACAATCCATGATTGAGATCCATTGTGACATCTCAAGATGTTATCTTTGAGGAGGGGGTAGGATATCACCCTCTTACCATACTTGATGATACTGACAAGGATGATGTACTGCTATCTGTATCTACCCAGGCACCCCCAACCTTAGCACCCAGCTCAAATCTCATTCTCCCCAGACAACCAGTGGCACCAAGGATTTGACCAGGACCTACTTACCCTGACAACAAACCTGATGTTAAACCCTCAGTAGCCAGTGATTGAACACTCCCTCTGATCAGGAGCTCTGATTGAGTGCTGCCCCTTGAAGCCATGCTGCCTCTACACAGATCAATGAGGCTAACTAGGCCAACCCCAGCCCTCACTGCAGCACAAGAGACCTTGCAGAGGGAATAAGATGCATGCAAGGATGGAGAGGACTGGGCTTTGGGAGGGGATCAGCCAGCAGCATTAATGGCTGAAAGTCTGTATGGTTACTTGTCAGCTATGGATGCCAGAGAGAAGATAAGCATACCAAACACCTACATAGAGGTGATGAAGAGGAAAGACTTATGGCAACTGGTGATGGATGAAGAGTTGAGAGTGATGGAGGAACGTAGTGTTTTCAAACTTTTGGATGAAGAAATGGTCCTGAAAAACAAAAAATATAGTTGGGTGCCAATGGATCTATATGAACAAATTCAATGCCAAGGGTGAAATCATCAGAAGAAAGGCTAGACTAGTGGTGAAAGGGTTCTCTCAGGTTGTGGGGGAGGATTTTGACAAGACTTATACTGCTGTGGTATGCCTGGAATCTCTTCAAATGTCTGCAGCAATAGCTGCTCAGGAGGGTTTTGAGATCTGGCAGATCAATTTCATCTTGGCTTACCTTAACAGCATCTTGGAACATGATGTCTATATGAGGCTACCACCAGGCTTTCCAGAAGGGGAGGGGAAGTTGGCCAGACTCTGGAAAACCTTTTATAGATTAATGCAAGGAGTGTTCAATTGGTATTGGACCCTGAATAGCATGTGTGGAAAGTTGGGATATAAGCAGTCACAGGCAGACCCATGTGTGAGATCAAGGACAATAGGGGAGGAAGTGACAATTACAAACATGTTTAATGATGATACATTTAGATTATCATCAACAAAAGAGGGTGCAAAACTAGCAAAAGAAGAACTTGCAAGGGCATACAAGGTAAAAGATATGAGTAAACCATTGTTTATACTGGGAATAGCTATCCACTGTAACCTGCAAACAAAATCAATCCCATTATCTCAAAAGGCCTATCTGATACAGGTACTTGAGCATTTTGGCATGACTGACTGCAACCCCTGGTACACTCCATTGCCATCTGGGACAGTGCTTACTAATAAGATGTCCCCTAAGAACAAGGTTGAACATGCATTTATGTACAACAAACCATACAGACAACTACCAGGGGCCCTCATATGGGCACAAGCAGCAACACAACCTGACTTATTGTTTGCCATCACATTACTTGCCAGATTCCAGTCAGATGCAGGCCCAGCCCACTGGAAATCCCTGCTCCATATACTAGCATATATTAAAGGTATGCTGGACTACTGTATCATATACTCTAAGGAGTTGGGTGGTATCACAAAACCAGTGGGTTATGTTGATGTGGACTATGGAGGTGATCTGGATATCTGAAGATCAACTTCAGGGTACATCTTCATGATGGCAGGTGGCCCTGTATCCTGGAGTTCTAAGTGACAACAAACAGTAGCCCTGTCAACTACCAAAGCCAAGTATATGGCAATGATGTGTGAGTCACAGCAGGTGCTATGGATGTACAATTTCTTATCAGAAATCAACCTTGAGCAACCTCTCCCAGCAAAGATCTTTGTAAACAATAACTCCTTGATTGCCTTAGCAAATTCTACCAGGGGTCATGCTTGCACAAAGCATATTGACATCCAGCATCACTATATTTGCAAGCATATACAAGAGGGTGATCTCATGGTGCATCATATTCCATCCTCAGAAAATCTTGCCAACATTTGCACCAAACCTCTTCCTCATTCCACACATGATTACCTTGTAGGTCTTATGGGTCTCAAGGGTTACTCAAGTCAGGGGGAGTGTTGAGCATAGACTTGCATGACCTTTATGTTATGTGACACAATTTCCTTTTTAGGTATCTTACTCATGTTTATTTTGGTTTTTCTTTTTTTCTTCTTTCCTGCTTACCTATTAGATATATGGACAACCACCCTCAGTCATACTACACTACATAGGTGTGACTGAGGGTGAGTTCCTACCTCTTACATTTTTACTTATCTTGTACTTACTCATTTCCTATAGACTAAAATGCTGTAATTGTCTACAGGTAATGCTCAGTTGTACTACACTACATAGGTGTGACTGAGGACTAGAATACTGTAATTGTCTACAGTTGCCAATGAGTTGACTAGCTTGTTAGACTAGATCAAGAAAAACAATTTACTTTAGTATTGCTTTGGCCAGAATAGGCCAGCTATATGCTGGTACTGTTACTTTCATCAATAAGAAGGAACTTTACCTTTTGTAAAATGAATTACCATTCAGGTGTGGGGAAAGTTAGACTTATAGGACTTTGCTGGCTAAGTTTAGTGAGCATTGTTAAAAGTAAAAGAATTTAGAAATTGGGATATAATATTAGTAGTGTATATTGTTGGACCTTAGTAATAGTTAGAGTATGAACTTTGAAGGATCAAATTGTGGTAAAATAAAAATCAGGAGAGTGGTGTAAGAGTGACCTTTGGAGGCTGTGGCTTAATCACACAGCTGACAAAGGGAGATCCAAAGTATATTAGTGTCTATAAGAAGTTCTAGAGGTCTAGCTACTTACTTGGCAGAAGGAGATTCAAAGAGAACAAGTCTAAGAATTCCCAATGTTAGTTTTCAGAAAATTCACTAGAGAGCTTCTAGGAAAAACACTCAACAACAACTAAGTCCAGAGTCTGATGCAAAAACAGAAGTTCATCATAATTGGCCTTGATCTCCAGCCTCCTGTTAGATAACCACTCAAAAGTAGCAGCATTGGATAGCCCTGGATCAAAAGTACTTGTCACCAAAAGATGAGTGGATAAAGATATGAAATCAGCTTTAGAGTGAGAGAAATAAGAATGGGGTCTTGTTAGGGTCTGAAGAACCTGCTAGTTGGTTAGTTGATGACAAGAAGGGGAACATACAAGTGTTCCAAGAGTGATCTGGGTGCTAGGCAATGTTCCAGAGCCAATATAAAGCAGGCAGAGGTTGTTGAAGTCTGTGGGAATGTTCTGTGGACTGAGATGACTATGCCAGAGAGTGAACAAAGAGAGAGAAAAAGAGTACATTGAGTAAGGAGAGAGACAGAGAGAGTAGAGAGACAAGAAATAGACAAAAGTAGACAATATCAAGACTACCAACTGACTATGGGGTTCTGGGGCTATATACTCAAGGTTTCTGGGGAGAGTCAAGAGAGGTAGGGGGTTGTTGGATGGGCAGTGCCTGTCTAGGACTTGGCTTCTATTGTAGTGGGGCCTGTATATGGTCTGAAGCAGCTCCCAAGGATAGATTTGCTAGGGTGGAATTGGCCTGAGGATGGGGCAAGCCCTGAGGGTATGCTGAGACTTGGGAAGCTTGGCTTGCCAGTAATCCAGTGATGTATAAGGGTTATCCAGAGGAAGTTGTTGGGGCCAGGGCTTGGGAATGCATGGACCAGTGATCCAGTGATGTACAGGTCATGGTGGGGTCAAGATAGAGGGCAGGAATGTCTAAGAGCTGGGCAGGGGCAGCTCAGGTAGTTGTTGGGGGTGGCAAGATTGTTGCAGTTGACAGAGTGAAATTGGTGGGGTCCTGACATTACCCCCCCTCCAATCATCAAGCCCTCAAGGCACAACAGGTGTTGTGGTTCCCCAAGGGTGTCTTGTGGGGGTCCAGTGATTTTCTGAGAGTTACTTTAACAGTTTGCTGTCTGATTCTTTTCTAAGCCAACTTCCCATATCTCCACCACCTTCTAGATCCCCTATGCCTCCTATAGGCAACAATGTTGCTGAGTGGATAGTGTATGAAGTGAAACAGAGCAAGTGGCAATGGTGGAGGGAATGAAAGGCCATTGACTGGCTCTTTCAGCATAAGTTGCTCTATCTTGGACCATAGCCTAAATTAACTCCCCACAGGGCAGTAACAATGACAGAGGGAGGCATCAGGGCTTAGGGCAGAGCCCTCCAGGGTGGGGATAACTAGCATACAAATGAGAAGGGCAGGGGCAGCAAGAGCAGCAGTGGTTGGGGCTGGGGTATCCATATAGAGATCTGCTGGGAGGGTTAGACAGCCTTCCTACAAATGGTTTGTGGCAAATAGTCTGGTAAGTAGCTTCCTTGTCCTACCCCTGACCTGTGCTCATATCTCTATAGTGTGACACTTGCCATGCACATGGGGAGCCCTGTATCCTACCATCATCAGGCCAATTGAGGTAGGCCCAGAATATATGTGATGGGTGTTGCAAAAAACACATATGTTGCTTGTTCTGGGCTCAGTAGCAGTTGGAGTAGCATAAGAGGGAAGTGACACCAAGGTCAGTTGCTCTGGGTGCTCTGCTACCCTAAGTGGAGGTGGTGATCAAGCACCAGGCCCCCTGGAGGCTAGGTGTGGGGTAGAGCATCAGCAGAACCAAGAAGGGACATCAAGAGGAGGCAGCTAGCTTAAGGTCTATCAGGACCTGGGGTCCCCCTCTTCTTGCCTTCACTAACATGGTCATCTGGTTTAGGGGGTGCCTACAAGCAACAGGCTATTCTAGGTCCCAAGTGCCAGTGCTTGGGGCCCTCCTTACTATTCTCTATCACTTTACAGATGATGCCCAGTCCTCTAGTAGCTCTGCTATCACTGATCTAAGAGCTGAGCCACCTGTGGAGGGAGGTGGTGCAGATGTGGGGTTGAGAGTGTTGGAAGCTGGAGCAGAACTAACATATGATGGCATAGAACTAGGATCTGATGCAGGAATTAAGGGCAAGGACCAGGGAGCTGGAGAGCCTTTGGGGGGCACACATCTTGCTTACATTACTTACCACAGTGTAAATACTCCATGTATATACCTAGCCCAACATAAAAAAGAAAGGTTATAGCTCACTACTGCCTACTGCAGCCTTAAAGTACTCTGCTCAATATACCTCTCAGCTTCAGATTCCACTTCTGGTCTTCTTTGTCACTGTTAACAGCTTAGTGGCAAGCCTTGGTGGACTTGTCCTCAATTTGGTGTGATACCAAATACAGGTGCTTTATAGTGATATTAGTGTCTTAGCAATGTTAGCAACTACAGCTAGTAACTAGTTTTTGTGTTTGTCCCCCAGTTTTATTTGTTTGCACTTACATTTCTGCTTCCATCTCCTTTCATCACTAGGCCTTCACCAACCTTAGCAACTTCTTTTAATGACCTTTACTTAGCAACTCATTACTCATCTATCCCCCTCTTCTTTATTTTTCTACCTTTGTATTCTTCACTCACTTTACTGACCTCCCTATATTCTATTGCTTAGTCCTTGTTTATTTTTAGCAGCTCCCCTTTCTCTCTTAGTAATTGTTTTGTCTCCATCTCTTTTCTTTTCTTATTACTTAGTGACTTGGCAATCTATTGTTAGCAACATGTGACTTAGGCTTTTGTTAGTGACTCCTTTCATTTGCACTCCCATCACCCCTTTATATCACTACCTTTCAACTCTAGTTCTCTGGGATGTTTACCAACTTGCCCTCACACACACACTTCCTACTGTCAGCTACCCTATCTGGTTGCCAGTGTATTTATAGATTGTTCTTTTGGTTTCCTGCATAGCAGCTAGGCAGTATAGGAGCACATCATTTTAGAGCCCACTGTGAGGGAATTAGGTAAACATTCTGCCAGAAACCAGAGCCCAAGCAAAATGTTACTTGCAATTGACCACCAAATTATCTGACTATTTGCTATTGACTTCCTCTAGCCTCATTCAGATCACATTTCTCAGACCTCTTGCCAACAAACTAGAAGCCACTAGGAACCTCCTTGACATTAGCAAACTACTTAGCAACTTTCCAGGAGCCTTTGTAGAAAGCTTTCTTAGTGCTCCATTATTATTGCTATCTGTTACTGACTCCTCAGTCTTCTTTTCAGAATCTCATTCAACTCCAACTTCATCTACCAAACAACAAGTTCCCCTACCCCCAATTATACCAACAACCACTATGAATAACAATCCTGTCACTCACTGTGCTTGCATGCCTCCTTATAACAACACAACTGCTTTCAAATGAGATAAAAGTTGCCTTGGGAAGCCCCCCCAATATTCTAAAGAATTGTAGTATCTCTTTGCTGACTGTGGTATAACTAATGATACCCAGAAAGTATGATATAGCAAAAACCTGGCTTGGCTTACTGGAGTTTAGCAACAACCTAGCAATTGGTGACAATGTCTTCTGGTCTTATACTTATCAGGAATGGAAAGCAGCAGTACTTAGATTGTATCCTGGAGCTGATGCTAGTGCATGTTACACTCTTGGCAACCTCAAGTGACTTGTCAACTAGACCTTCAATAGTGGCTTAGCAACATTAGGACAATTCTCAGATTACTACTGGGATTTCCAACATATCACTAGATGGCTCCTTATTGATGGCAAGGTTTACTAAAACAAAGAATGTTGCTTATTTCAGCAAGGTATCCCTCCATCACTATAGTCTAAAAATATCTGCCAGCTCAAAATCACACTTCCCAATCACCATTTTGAGGACCCCTATGATGTAGAACAAGTCTTTGAAGGTGCAAATAGGTATTGAAGGGAACTGATACAGCAACAACTAAGTCAACTACTACTGCTATGTCTGTTGCTAACACTCCTGGCATTATCTCAGCACCTTCTGTTAATGCTTCCACTATGCCATCACCTGCCTCTGAATGTGAAGCTCTTAAATTAGTGACAACTACAGCAATTGTTAGCACCCTGAAACACTTGGAAGCCCTTTTTACTAATAGCAGTCAACATTGTCAACAGCAGTAGTTCAGTAGTGCTTACCATTTCTGTGGTGAAACAGGTCATACCATGGTATAAGGCACTTGCATTAAACTCAAGCATATGAACCAGTAGAGTAAAAATCCATTGCAATGCTGAAGATAAGATTGTGTTACTATCAGGTGCTATGATCCCCAATTACTTTGGCAAAAGGCTGTATATGGAATGTATCAAGGAATGGCACTGTCTCAACCTAGGACAGATTATTACCAGCAAGCTTTCATCTAATGCTAATCCAGACCCCAAGCAAGCAACTATGCAGCAGTTGCTAATACACAAGGTTTTACAACAGGATGCCACTACCAGTTAATTGCTAACAAAAGACAAGTGTATTGAAGCCTTGGAACAAGGGCTATTTGCCCTGAGATGAGCTGGTAAAAGGTTTGATGGCATACAAGTTCCCCATGCTCTCTACTGAACAACTAGCAACACTGCTTCAGCACTCTCAGTGACTAGCAAAACCCTGGTGACTACCCCTTCCTCTGACCCTGTACCAACTCCTACTGCTAAGCTAGCTGACAAAGGCAAAGCATCTGAATGATCTGTCACTAATGATTTGCTGTCCATCACTAAGCCTACCAAATCTGTTCCCCAGCCCTCAGTCTATCTGTTCTCTATTATTCTCAGTCATTATGCATCTCCTGCTAACAGGAATTTTACTGCTCCAGATTGCCATAACAATGCCACTTACTGAACCATACCTCCCATCTATGACCTCAAACAGTCCAAAGCCATCTTTGATTGAGTTTTAAGCACACAAGTTACAGTTTCAGTTGACAAGCTTTGCTCTATGGCCCCAGACATCAGGAATTAACTCAGGATGGCCATTACACCTAAGCAACTAGCCAGTACAAATGCTAACACCATCCAGGACCCTAGCAACATCTTTGAGAAAGCCTGACCAACATTTACTATGGATGCACCCCAGTTTTTGCTAGGATCCAATGCTAATACTGCTAAAGGACTCACCCCAGACCAAGCTAAAGTTTTATCAGTCAACCCAGTTGAGACATACATTGAGTTGCTACCTCCTGGGGAGAAGCCTGTGATATTAACAGTTGCTAAGGATTCCTAGTTGCTAAGATCTATTATGATGCTAATCAACAATTGCAAGGAAATAGAGTGCATTATGGATAGTGGGTCCCAGATCATTTCCATGTCAGCAGAAGTCACTAATGACCTTGGCCTGTCATATGACCCTGGCATCATTCTGAACATGCAGAGTGCTAATGGTACTTTGGATTGATTGCTAGGACTTGCCCAGAATGTACCCTGCACTATTGGTGACTTGATGCTTTACTTATAGATCCATGTTTTACAGTCCTCTGCTTACAATATCCTCCCTGGTCACCCATTCAACATTCTTACCAGAAGTGTGGTCAACACTCTTGGTAACATTGAGACCACCATCACAGTTACCAATCCCAACTCAGGCATAAGATACACAATCCCTACATTTTTCCATAGAAAGTACAAAAGAAACAATCATCAAAAGGTTTGCTATGAGACAGAACCACCCTGCTGCTTTTATTGCTAACCAGAGTAGTGATGATGCTAATAACTTAGCAATAATTATCAGCTATGATCATTCAACTGGTCTAGCAACATGTATAGCTTCTTGTGATTTAAACAATAATATATTACTTACAAAATCTTGCACACATACAGATTCTTCATTAGCCTACCTTGACACTACTGCTAGTAACTTTTCCCCTTTTTGCTACTTCCTCATTCATATTTTGTTTCAACTGATACTGCTAATCCTTTGATTCTTAAACAGACTTTATCCCTTAATACTTGCATTATGGACATTGTTTCTACTTACATTAACATTTCTTTCCCTGCACAGTATATCAGGTGTACAGGTAAAGAAGAAATATAAGCCTGTCACTATAGAAATCAAAGCTGTCACCAGCCACATTAGCAAAGACTTTAGAATCAAGTAACAAATCCTTGGCAATCCCTTAATGACAATGCCAGCACTTGACCCAAATCCCCCACCCTTTGTGCCAACACAGCAATTCACTAGTGACTAACTAGCAACTTTTGTTAAGGACCACAAGACCAGTTTTCTCACTTGCAACAAACTTAACATACTCATTGATCTTGTTACTAAGCAAGAAAAGGCTTTTGCTTAGAAAGACTCAGAATTAGGAAGCTTTTGCCCCAACTTCTTTCCCTCAGTTTGGATACTGACAATCCCCCACATTCCTTGGGTTCAGCACAATCACCCTATTCTCCCAGGCCTCAAGAAAGAAGTATGTAAGATTATCCATAACAAAATCAAGGTTAGTGTCTATGAGCCCTTGAATTCAGCTTACTGATCCCATTGGTTCTGTGTCCTTAAAAAGAATGGTAAGCTCTAAATTGTGCACAGTCTAAAGCCACTAAACCATGTCACCATTTGCCATTTTGGAGTTCCCCCTTTCCTAAATCATGTTGCTGAATATTTTGCTGGACATATTTGTGGAGCAACACTAGACCTTTTTATACCATTTGGTGCACTTTGTTTAGTGACCTTACCAATGGGTTGAACCAACTCCATCTTGATCTTCCATGATAATGTTACCTTCATTCTACAGCTCAAGATCCCCCAAAATGTGCTTAGCTTCATTGACAATATTGGCACTAAAGGTCTCAAAGATTGGAAGCTTGTTAATAGTATTTCCACTAAACATGCCATTAACCCAAATATTTGCTTAGCACTCTGGGAATTCTTTGAGCTCCTTAACCAGATTCTCTATTAAATGAAGTATTGTGGCAGTATGTTTTCAAGTCATAAGCTAGTCTTATGTGCCCCTACATTCAAGATCTTGGAACACATTTACATGCCTAGTGGTTAAGTACTGGATAAGAGTCACTTAGTTCTACTTGAGTGCTGGGGCCCTGCAAGTTGCTATTAGAAGTTAGAGTCTTTCTGGGTATGGTTGGCATCCTTAGGATTTTTGTTAAAAATGTCACTCACCATGCCAATGACTTAACAAAACTCACACATATTAGAGTCCCCTTTGAGTTTGGTCCAGACCAAGTTAATATCCAGTGAGACCTTATTAGGCCCTCTAAGACACTAAGCCCCTAGTTCCCATTGACTATAAATCACCTGACCCAGTCATCTTAGTGGTTGATATGTCATATATTGCTATAGGCTACTACCTTTGCCAGTGCCATAGCAACAACTGCAAAGAACATTGCTACAATCATTCTGGGTCCATCATGCTTAATGACAGGGAATCACAATTCAGTCAGCCCAAGCTTGAGCTCTATGGTCTTTACAAAGCCCTTCAGGCCTTACAGATGTACCTTATTGGAGTTAGGAACCTCATCATTGAAGTTGACACTTGCTATATTAAGGATATGCTTTGAAACCCTGACATTCAGTCTTCTGCTAGCATGAATTGCTGGATCATGGCAATCCTTATGTTCCACTTTAAGCTTGTACATGTTAAAGGTAACTTCCATGGCTCAGATGGACTTTTGTGATGACTGCTACAGCTTAGCAACCCTCTTCCAGACAATAGCAACAATTCAGTATATGAGGATTGAATTGATTGACTTTATAGCTTCATTCACCAAGTTCAGCTCCTCCTTTCTTTGCTTTGTCATGTCTCTTCAGCCCCACAATTTCTACTCCCACTCCTTGACTTCCAGCCCTTAGCAACATTTGCTAGTGACACTTTGGATACAGCAGCCACATAACTAGTGACTAGCAACAACTTTCTGCCTCTATGTGATGACACTACCATGACATATAGCAATGTCCCTATACTGCTAAGGCCATCACTAGTGATGCTTGTATTCTTCCAGTCTAGAAGTGGTTTGGAACTTAGTCAGGCCTGACAACTTTGGCAACAATGCCTATACTACATTCATTTACTATGCTGCTATGTTCTTCATTGTAGATGGTAAGCTCATTTGCCATGCTACTATGTTCTTCATTGTAGATGATAAACTCTGGCAATGAAATAAGAATGGCTCTCACAAGCTGTTCATCTCTACTGATTGCCACTTATGTATCCTATGAGCTATTGATACGATGTTGTCACAACATTGGGAACATACAAAATACCAGAAGTCAAAATAAACCATCTATTTAGGCTGAAAACTGTAAGCCTCCTGGTTAAACAAGTTCCAACAACATTATCTCCCTGAAGTACACCAGAAGAAATACAGAACAGGATAGGACAAGGACTAGGCTATACACAATGATAGTCCAATCACTGTAATGGGGAGGGAAGCATGGGACTGGCAAAAGCACTGGAGTGGCATCAATTCTGGCAAGATCTGGATCAAAATAAGATCTGATCTAGAAATAACCAGATTGGAAT
>JABCKS010025623.1:0-12344 GCA_018851325.1 Termitomyces sp. DKA19 | reverse complement strand
CTAGGATGATGATTGATGAGGTAATATGGAGAACTCCACAGTCTCTGGAGATCTCTGGGGCTCATTGCAGAACCTCAGAGACATTGAACAAGCTGCAGAGACACTGGAATAGGTCATAGAGGTCAGAAATGGAAGTCCTCTGACACAAGCTCTCAGCCCAAGCCTTTCCATAACACTGTCCCTTGACATCTTCAGGACTTTAAGAATGTATTTTCCAAGGCATCTTTTGACTTACTTTCTAAATGCAAGCAATAAGACCATGCCCATTGAGCTGATACCTGGAGTAGAACCTTATAACTGTAAATTCTATCTGCTTGCACTATGTGAGCAGGATAAGTTGGATGCATTTCTGTAGGAGAACCTCAACTCTGGTTGAATACAACCCTCTAAGTCCTCAATGGCTCCCCTAGTACTCTTTATTAAGAAAAGGGATGGATCTCTCTATCTGTTTCAAGACTACCAAGTCTTGAACATGATGACAGTGAAGAGTCACTACACTGTGAACATAGTGTGAGACTATAATGTACATAAATCATATAAGAGAAATGTAACTAGCTATCAGTATCTAGAGAATAATGGAAACAATAAGGGAAGATGTAATATCTATAAAATGACCAATAATCAAGAGTGAAGAAACAATGATGAGACTTAAGCCCAATTCAACCACAGGCAACCCCCTTCCTCCTTGCTTGATCCACCATATGAAGTGTGGCTTAATCAACAACCTGATTACTTTTATATGTGCAAAATATACTGCCAGTTATTTGTTTTTCATTCCCATACATAACCTAAAGGTCCACTCCAGATCCATTGAGTGTATGCTGATTGGCCATGATGTTAACTCAAAAGCATACTAGTGCTGAAATGCTAAGAATAAGAAACTCTATCAGTCCTTTGATGCCAAATTTATTAAATAGCATGAGTCACCAGTCATCACAAATACACCATTTCTAACAACACAACCTGCTATCCCCAGCCCATGTTACCTTGACGACAATGCATCACTGATACCAAGAAAAGATGATGGTGATGTAACAGGCTTCAATGTCAACAATACAGACTCAGTTGATCCACCTGAACAACAATGGAATGCTCCAAATGACTATTCAGATTCTATACTCTGACAATCAAATTGCCCTGAACAACCAACAGAAAAGGCAAGTGTTGAAGGAGTCAGGCCACCAATTAGATTGGAGAGAACAATGGAGGAAGTAAGGTAGAGTGAGAGGAGGATATGAGAGCAGAAAATGGACAGGAGAACAGATGCAACTCAGAACACTGAGCATAAAGCCTAATAACAGCCCTTAATCATCGACAAACAGGCATCAGTGCCCATGGTTTATCTTAACCAAATTCTGGGTGGCTATCTCAAGAACACAATCAAATGATGTTTACCACTACCAATCAACATCATTGATGAACCCAAGGTATGGGACAAGGCAAAAAGAGAACCAAGTCTGGTCAATTTTCAATCTAGGCTGCCTACATTACATTGTCAGAGTTTCAGTTGAATGGGATCAAGCTAGTCACAGTCTCACTGTCCCAAATTGCATTTATCAATAGAGTTGTCCAACAATTTGGCCAGAAGGAAGCCTACACACTATTGTTAATGATGGAGCCAGGTCTAAAGCTCCAACAGTAAAACTGCAAAGCCCAAACCTGAGGAGAAGTAAGATATTGTAAACCTGCCTTCCAGGTCACTTGTTGGTTGCCTCCTATACATTATGATTGTCACACAACCAGATATTGCATATACAGTCCAACAATTATCACAATTCCTCAATAGCTGTCACAAATCTCACTGAAATGCCAGTATCTGACCCTTTCCATATCTAAAAGGCTTGAATAACTTGAAACTACACTTGGACAGCACTTTGATCATCCTTTAAGGCTTCACAGATGCAAACCAGGCAATCATACTCAACACATCTATGAATACTATACTGACTTACTTATACTTAGAATACTTACATGTTTACTAGGTATATATAATAAAGTCACATTTACATGTCTCTGAGGAAATACTTATGTATTTACTAGGCATTTATCAGACACTGATCTAGTGTTCTGCTGTCCTTGGTTCCAATACCTTGCTGAGGCCAAGGCAGACTGGACTTTGGCAACAGTTCAGGCAGAACTCATAGCCTAGCTTATAATTTTCAAGCCTTAGGTCAGCTATATAAGCCAGGGCTTGAAAGGTACATATAATCATATATAATACATGCATAATGCTATCTTCATCTAACTTGTTGCCTTTGCCCAATATAGATCATATTCTGATCACCCTTGTTTTGGCCTTCCAAATTCACTCTTTATATGGAACAGTATAAATGTAACTAATTTATAATAACTACAATGTCTTAATTTCCAATACATTTTGTTGAAATTTGCTCCCTGATATCACATTTTGGAAAAGCAGTCAAGATCCAACTATTTTACAATATGCTATAGGACTACTGTAAGCATTCCCATATATCAGTAAGCATTCAATTGATAGCAATGAATGTGTAGAAATAAATTGATGAAATGATGATAAAAAACAAGACAGTCACATGCTCCAGGTCAGGACTTGACCCAAAGCCAGCCCAAGCCAGGCCAAAGCTCTGTCTTTCAGGCCAAGCCGTAGCTACAAAGCACTAAATATCAAAGAGGGATATTGATGTGCTTTGTTGGCTATCACTGTCATTCCGTGTGATGATCAGGGTGGCTACGGATGAATGATTGGTTGTTCATAATAGACTAGATATGGATGTAGGAAGCACCAAGTCTTCTTAGGTGATTCACAAGAAGAACCATTCTTCACTGGCTCAACGCTTTACTCTGTGTATATTCTTTCATCCACTAAGCGAATTAGTGACTAGATTTCTTTCTAATCTTCACCAAAGCCTTGCTTCTGTCATGGAGTTGAACAGATGTGTGCAGCGGATTACGCACGAAAACTGATTCCATGATACCTCACCCTGCAATCGTAGTATTATGCATCAGAAAGCTCTGATCTAGTAGTTCTCTTCGTGTGGTTGAGGGGTATAAGAGAACTTCGTACAGCTGTCTATTCCTTCGGAAACACAATGCCCTTCGCAACGCTACATATCTTTGCTCTTTGGTTATTTCTTGCCATTGCACAAGCCGTAACATGGACCACGACTCCTTTCAATCCGCCTTCAATACCTCTAGCTGTCCGCTCACCGTACCTATCGGCTTGGCTACCCCAGGGAGCAGCAGGTTTTGGATCCGACTGTTCCGCCTTTGCTACAACTGAGTTGATCTTTCAGGTGCTGCATTGAACGACGTCTGGCCAGTCTTCTGGTCGGGCCATGTAAGTAGATTGTGAAGGGTATCATCATTACCAGGGCCCTCAAACACATTATGATCAGAACCTAGGCTGGGCCGGGTTTGTTAGGGTTGATGGAATGCCATACATTTTCATGGGCAATATTTCAGGAGTTACCAAAGCCACACAGAAGAGTTTCCAGGTCCGTCTTACTCTTAGAACCCATGCCAGTACTTGACAATTATATAGTTTACTGCCACTCAAAGCATCTTTGTTCTTTCCGCCGGTCCAGTTGACATTATTGTGACTTTCTTGAGCCCAGTAGAGGTAGGATATTCTTCTAAAAGCAGCAACGAGATTCTTACTGTACTGCTGCATCAGGCTATGGATCTGGTGAAGCAGTCTACACCGTTTGCTTATATGACGGTATCCACAATATCAGCTGATGGTGCTGCCCATGCTGTGCAAGTCTACTCGGACATAACCGCAGAATGGGTATCTGGAGACATTTCGCTTAATGCAACCTGGTCGACTACATATAGTGCAAATACTTATATAATTCATCAAGCCCAGCTGCAATCACCGTCTGTCTTCTCCGAAATCGATGACCATACACAGTGTAAGTCTTATGTCATATCATGTATGTATTGATAGCCAACATGACATAAGATGGGTCTGTTTATTACTCGACATTATATGTGCGAAATGCAGTGAGAACCTCACTAACAAAAATCTCTTACAAGACCTTGTTTACAGAACCAAAATGCCACGTATCAAACTGGGGCAGACGTCAATGTACGCGCGCAGTTCATCGAGAATGGCCGACTTAATAACACCCGAGACACGGCCTTCCGGCCGATTGGAGATGATTGGCCTGTGTTTGGACTCGCTCATGATCTTGGCTCAGTCACAGGAGCAACTGCCGTAGTATTCGCTATTGGACATGTTCGAGATCCTGCGATTGAGTATGTTGTGCCGGCAGGTATCCAAAATCGAAGCCTATATTTTTGGAGTCAATTTAGCACTGTACCATTGCTAGTATGTTCTTTTTGATTTGGAAATAGTTCATTGATACTGATGTTCAACAAAGATAACCTCTGTCCTGAATGGTTATAGCACAGCTCTTTCGAGCGCTTTGACCCTGGATTCAAAAGTCAACAGTGATGCGAGCCAAATTTCCCCGGATTACGCTGCCGTAGTGGCATTGTCTATTCGGCAGGCCGTAGGTGCCACAGAAATCACAATTTCGAAGAACGCTAATGGCACATGGAATACGAGTGATATTATCGTTTTCCTGAAAGGTATTATATTTGAGAAGTATCTCGGTACAGACTATCTGATTTTTTCGTGTCGCAGGAATCTCGAGTGACGGAGTGAGTTCACTTCATTCGAAATTTGACAGTTGTCCATGACAGTCCTGTTAGAGAGTGAGCACTGTGGACGTGATATACCCGACTTGGCCACTGGTGCTGTACCTGAACCCACTTCTCGGAAAATACCTCCTAGAAGGTATCTTCAGATACCACGCCACTGGTCTTTATCCTAACGAATGGAGCGTGCATGATCTGGGTGAGTTTCCATATGGGTCGCGCATGAATCAAGACTTCATTCTTGCAGGCTCCAGTTATCCCAGAGCACTCGGACATAATGATGGAAATGACTTAGCCATGCCTGTCGAAGGTGATCCATGTTCACTGCGCAACGAGAATAATCTCTTCTCATGTTTTTAGAGAGCGGAAACATGCTCATCATGGCTCTAAGCTATGCCCAGAAAACTGGCGATAATTCCCATCTCGCAAATTATGTGATCTATTTTTGTTGCGATAGTTTCCCCGGAAACTGACCTTGTTGTCAGACCGCACTCCTTGATCAGTGGACTCACGTCTTGATCAATAATTCACTTGTACCCAATGATCAACTCAGCACCGATGCTTTCGCTGGTTATTTGGCTAATCAAACTAATCTTGTCGCGAAAGGAATAATTGGCATCAAAGCTATGTCCCAGGTCTATTCTATCCTCGGAAACACTACACAGAGCTCAAATTATTCTGTGAGTACTTATTGTATGATATTTGACCATGTCTTCACACACAATCGTAGTCGATCGCCGATGACTATGTTGCCCAATGGCAGACACTTGCGATGTCGTCAACAGGCCAGCATCTTACATTGAGCGTACGTTCTTTTGAACATCCGGCGACGTCCTGCACTCAAACTTTCATCTGTGCGACAGTACGGTGATCCTGCCAGGCATGTATGTTCGTTCTGTTTTGAACACCATCTAAGCCCTTTCGGATTAGTTGGAGTTTGACTTACAATCTGTATGCCGACAAACTATTGAAGCTGGATCTGTTCCCGGCCTCAATCTACGATTTACGTGAGTGGAGTCTGTTCGATTACGTCCCGGCCTCCGTCTTACGTCTCTCCTTTTCAAGAAACTGCATGGTATAAAACTGTCTCACGTAAGACTTCATATCACCTTGTGTACCAATGCTGAAAAAATTCAAGAACCCTTTGGTATTCCATTGGACACTCGGTTCGTGCTTGCGAAGTTTTGAATTGACTGAGTCTGATGATTTGGTTATCAAGTCACACATACACAAAGACAGGTATCACATATTTATTCGTTGTATCCATCACCATCAATTGAAACTTCAACCTCCTTTAGATTGGCAAATATGGACCGCAGCTATCGTTACAGACACGGCAGCCCGTGACCTGTTCATCGGTTCAGTGAAGAAATATGTAGCCGATGGACTCAGTTCCCAACCATTTGGTGATTGGTATGAGACAACCAATGGTCAATCCGAGGATTTTAGAGCTCGCCCGGTCGTCGGTGGCCATTTAGGTATGTCCCATTGTCAGCTTTCCTCCGTCCTGAACTGATGAATTCCGATCTAGCTCTAGTCAGTATATCGAGTCCGTTTTCTCCTTCATGAGCTGATGCCAACCTTCTAGCTCGTCCTCTGATTGTCAGTGAATATTTTATACATAGGCGCAGAGCGTCAACAGAGACTTACATGAGTTCAATGTGACTACGACATCCTTATGGGACTGGGTTTGTTAAGTCCTTTGATATCCGCGGGGCAGTGCCTAGTCGCGAGCTGCCGAGAATAACTCCAGAAATGTGCATTCAAACGTTAGCTGTATTAGCCGTATTCAAAATCGGGCCCAGTGTCACCGAGAATAACTCCAGAAATGTGCATTCAAACGTGAGCTGTATTAGCCGTATTCAAAATCGGGCCCAGTGTCAGAAACCAGATTAAGATAACAATCAAAAAAGTTGAGGGCGAGGTAATATAACTCAGTCAACTACATTACTGTGAGTGACGGAGGCTCAATACTTGTTATACTCTACAGATTATTGGCCCTGTTTCTGCACTCCCCCTGTGTTGAGCCACTGCTCTGACAATCGACTCACACTTTCCACCTCCCACATAAACACACACAACGCCATTTCTTTATTACCACTGTAGTAATTACAGAAACCTAGAACTTCATCCACAAACTCATCAAGCCCACCAAATCTTCCAGAAGAAGTTCATTTCAATGGAATGAATTACATGACATTCAAAAATCAAGTCCTGATTGCTGCAAGGGCACATGTGCTTGCTGATATCTGGATGAATTGATCACTAAACCCAAAATTGACAAAAAGGTTGACTCAAAAAGCCCAGAATCCAAACCCACCATATGATCATTGAGAAACCCATCCCCGGAGGAATGGGAGGAAATAGACACATGGGCATTAGGACTTCTTATCTACAACACCAAAAACCCAGTCAGACTGGGCATCAAAATAGATGACACAGCAGCAGAAGCTTGGGAAACACTCACTGATAATTATGGAGTATTCTCAGAGATTGCAGCAATGAATGCTGAGAAGCACTTATGGGCTATGGAATTCATGGATGGCATGGACTGTTTAAAACATGTGGAGGGCATAAGAGAGAAGTGGAGGTCACCTGTGGAAAGGGGAGTAAAGATTGATGATGCAACTTTCTGCACCATCCTCATGGCCTCTCTGTCAGAATCATGGAATGCCATAGTAGCTGGGCATTATGCCATAAAAGAGACAAAGGACATGGTTGCAGCAGCTCACAAGTCATTGGGACTAACTTGTCATGCAGAAACAGAAAGCTGGAGTGTCTACCATGGCTTTACAAGTACAGACAAAGCTCAAGTTAGTCTGTGTCAACTCAAACTGCAAATGAACCAGACATGCTATCAAGAACTGTTACTGGAAGGGCAGGGGAAAGGAAGGCCAATTACCACCAAACTTCAGGAACAAGATGAAAATAGCCAAAAACCCCTTGAGCATTGCCACAGAGATAACCTCATCCCCTGCAGCAAATGTAGCAACATCTGCCCCATTGCAATCCAAAAAGTCCAAACCCTCATGTCACATATGCACTATCTGCAACCCTGCAAAACCCACCACATGGGCATGAGCAGATGCTCCTGACTAGATGTATAGGAGCACACATAACAACAATCCTGGACATTCCCACCTATGCAGACTCTGGAGCTACTTTGTTTTGTGAGCCCAAAATTCATAGGTAAAAATATTTCAATGTGTTGATAGCAATACTTACATTTGGAAACCACCAAGGATTTCTAGATAGCCAATATTTGCTGTCTTTCTTGATGTATTGTCTGGTTACAAATTTGTCTTAACATAATTGTTAGATGTGCATTGAGACATTGCAATATATAGCTGTCTATATAAAATACAGAGGACCAAAGATCCAACCCAACATTGGCACAGATGCTTGGTTAGGACATTGACATCCAACTCAATACTTAGTCTCAGCCGAAACTTTGATGTGCTCAGTTAGAGTCTCAATTTTATAACTCTGCCTTCAGCACAGATACTTGATTAGGGCTTCAATATCCAACTCAATGCTTATCCTAGCCCCAATGTTGCTATGCTCAGTTAGAGCTTTGATCATGTAACTCAATGATTAGTCCTAGCTCTAACTTTGCTATGCTCAGTTAGGGCCTTGGATTTGTTGCTTATATTTATTCTTAGCCCTAACTTTGCATTTCAAGACCCAGTGTTTGGTCCTGGCCCCAACTTTGTTGTGCTCAGTTAGAGCCTTGACTTCAAAAGTCGATGCTTACTTTCTATTCCAACTTTGCTATATTCAGTTGAGATTCAGACCAAACTTAACTTCATTTGGTAAGGTCTTTGATATTCTGATACAATATTAAGATCCAGATGCAACTTCACTTCATTTGGTTAAATCTTTGTATTTTGTTAACTTAATGCTGAGATCCAGACTCAACCTTAGAGTTTCATCTATATATTTCAGTACCTTAGGTTACTACACTAACTTTACTTTATTCAGTCAGGGCTCTGTTTCTATATCTCAGTAACTCAGTCTTTACCATAAGTTGAATTCAATGCTTGTTAACATAATTAGTCAATAGATAGGCTAAGAACTATTAATATACAGAATATCACATTATATAGGTCACTATTAAAATACTGACTGGAAAGACTGTTTTTAGAATAATAAAGTATGCATTGATTAGGTGAAACTTTGACAACTCTAAGCTATTGATCTAATCATGTAAGTATATGATGTTGTTATTTTTGAGTGATAAAAATGTGAAAAAAAATGTTTTTAGAACATGTATATATCAGCCTATCTATTAATTGACCAATGTTAACTAAAATGGCAACTCTGGGCTATTTATATACTGGATATCACATTATATAAGTCACCTTAAGAGCATTTTCAGTTATTCAAATGCTTAAAAATTGTTGTTAGAATGACAAAGTCTCCTTAATAAGCTAAACAGAATGTCAGTCAACATTGATTAACCAATAAATAGGCCAATACATGTTTTTCTATTTTCAAAAGAATTTTTCAAGCATTTTTATAGCCTAAAAAAATAAAGTTCACTTACATGATGAATTCAGTATCATATTGTCAAAGGTCCACTAATAAGCTGAAGTCAATGTTATTTAACACTAATCAATCAATAGATAGGCCAATATATTAATGCAAAATCTATGCTTGAGCTGTTGGCACAAAGTTTATAACTTGGCCAAGCTGTTGTGCTTAGATATTGCAAGAGTTCAAGGCTCTTAGAATACTAGTCCTCACTTAGACAGACAATTGTAATAGATTAATTGAATTTTATTCAATTGCTTGAGATGGTCTCACAACAATCAAATAGGGCTTCAAAGAGTTCATTAAACTACTAGTCCCAAAGTAAGTAAAGCTCATAGGCCTAAGATGTCTGCTCCCTGGGGACTCTGAGCCATGGCAAGTACTTGCTTGCCTTTTTCCTTTGAAATTCCTCTCCTTTTATATTTCTTCTTCTATACATGGACCTTGATGATGGTGTGATAATCTCCATAGCTTTGCATTGGCCAACATAGTGGTAATTTGGTCTTAACCCTTCCTGGGGAAAGGTTTAGCCCTCAGCTGGTTAAACCTTTCCCTCAGGCTCCTCACCTTCTTTCCTGGCTTCCCTCTCTATGTTTGGCAGCTGGTAGAGGAGGTTTGGACAACCCCTGCTCCCCTCAGAGTTCTGCTGATAGTGCATCTCTGGTCTCCTTATAAACATCATCTCAGGAGGGCAGAGGGCCCACTAGGCTCTGCACCTCTCACTCCAGAGGTCCCCCCAGGCCCATTACCACTTGCCAGTGAATCTCCTCCAAGTGCTTGAGCTCTCCCATCCCCTGCTCAATTACTGCAGGCAGCTGATACTCAGGTTGAATCTGAAGAAGACCATCCTAGATGAAGGCACAGGCAGTTGTAATCCTATCCAATAAGCCCTGATGAGCCTGAACCCACTCTAGGAATAAAAAAGCATGAGAAAAGACCCCAGAGTTGAAAACCCTGCTTATCCAGGTATGTCTACCAGTGCTCTGCCTGACAATCCACCAGCCACCCCCAGACCTTGCCCCTATTGTCCACCCAACCCTACTATCTCTAACAACATCCCCTACCAGAATTCTCCCTTTCTCCTCTGCTGGCTCTAGCTCTTCTTGCCCCAATCCTGGTATTAACATCCATACCTTAACACTTTGAGGGCCTGCTAGATGGCACTCAACTCCCCAGTCCATACCTCAAGCACATGCACCAGCTCCTGGTTTTGCATGAATAGGTGTTGGTTCTGGCATAGCTGGACAATTTCAATGCTGCAGAGTTGAGCCACCTCATGCAACCTGGCCACCTTAGCTAGCAACAACTTCTTGACCTTGAAGGACCTGGGGAAGGTCTGAATGGAAGGAGTCAGAGTCCAAGAAAAGAGGGAGAAAGACCTGGTGTGACAGTGCTTGGGCTCTGAATTCTTCTGGGAAGATGCTCAATGCTTTGAGGCTGACATGTGAACCTGGGGGGCTAGAGAATGGGAGAAACAAGGAAACCCCAGGACCCAACAGGCATACTGCCAACAGCCCAGTAGTTCCCTCAATGCCCCTCAATTCCACCTATGCCCCTTCCTGACCCTCCACCCTCATGCCTACTGAACTCAACTCTATTGATGCTATTGCATCCAAGCAGACTCCTGAGGGCTGACTTTATAATGACCTCTACCCAGGGCTGCTGCACACTTTGGGGCCTTTAAACCAGTGCTGCCTCCCCCTCCCACTAACCTAACTGCCACTGGGACCAGAACAAACAACAAATGGATTGGTCATGATACCCATCACACATGTCCTGGGCATGCTGAGACCATTCTGGAAGGGGGAGGACACAGGACTCACCATGTGCATAGCAGGAGTTGCACTGACAATTGGTAAGGTACTATTCCTGAGACAGTAACCTTGCTTGCTGAGTAGGTGTTGGCTGTGGTAGCTGTGGCAGAGGGGCCTCTAGAGCATGCTGAGACTCAGAGTTTGCCTGGGACTCCAAGGCCACCACCCTTTGCTGCTGCTGCTCTGCCTAGGGATCAACTATGTGACTCTAAATAAGAAGAATACTCATGTTAGAATAAGTAGTCTACTGCCTCCCACTCTCTCTGTCAGTCCTGCTCTAAGTGCTGCACCTTATATGCCAGCCAGGCCACTACATTATTCAAGCCAAGGGGGTTGGGGAACTAAGATTGTGGTGGGAAGACATATCATTGCCTTAAGAAAAATCAGACAACAAGCTGTTAAAGAATCTTTTGAGAAATCACTGGACCCCCACAAATACCCCAGAGACTAACAATACCAGCTGTGCCTTAAGGGTCTCAATACTTGAAGGGGGGGTAATGTCAGGACCCCACCAATTTCACTCTGCCAACCCTGATGCCAATCTCTGACAGCACTGCCACCCCAGAAACCCCCCTGCTCAACCCCCAAACCTTGCTTCCCATCCAAACCCTGCCTACAACCTATGCATTGATGGATCACTGGCTACTGCATTTCTGAGCCCTGACCTTTGTGACTTCTTAGGATGTACCTTATGCATCATTGGATCACCAGCAACTTAGCTTCCCAAGCCCCAATATTTTCTCAGATTTTCTCAGGGCCTGCCCCAGCCTCAAGACAATCCCACACCTATGGGTTGACTGCAGGGCCCACTTTAGACAATACTTAGACCCCACTACAATAGAAGCTAAGTCCCAGGCAGACACTATCCATCCAAGAAACCCCTACCTTGCCTAACTCTCCCTAGGAACCTTGAGTAGATAGCTCCAAGCTCTCTATAGTTAGTTGCTAGTCTTGATATTGCCTACTTTCATCTCTCTATTTACTCTGTCTCTTTCCTTACTCTCAATCTACTCTCTTTCTCTTTCTGCTCCTTTTCTCCAGCATAGTTGCCTCAGTCCATGGAACATTCCTATGGACTTCACCAACCTCCACTCTCATCAATATGACACTGAGATATTACCTAGCACCTAAATCAGCCACAAAACACCCATATGTTCCATCTCCTGTCAATGACTAACTGACTAGTGGGTTCTGGCTCCCAGAGGTGAGCTCTCAGGTTCTCCAGACCTGATAGAGTGTCAGAATAGAAGGACCTTCTCCAGCTCCAACTTCTGGGAGGAGTGCTATTACTTATATTGTTGGCAAGCTGGACATAGAATCTCAGAGTGTGAAGTAATCAAGGCAGATGTATAAAAG
>JABCKS010025621.1:0-12382 GCA_018851325.1 Termitomyces sp. DKA19 | reverse complement strand
TAGGGACTCCACAATAGTGCAACTTGAAGGAACCTATGAAGGTCCCTTCCCATCCATCCAGGAATACTGTAGAGGCCCCATTATATAGCTTCTGTGTTCATTAGTTTCTGTGCAGATTCCTCTATGGCTGTTACTTCATTCCACCTCATGGCTTCAATGTTGACCAAAGCAATGGACTATGAGGCAACAGTGTGATCTGTAGTCTTAGCTGGGTGCTCAGAGACTGCAGTGTTGGCCATAGTTTTGCTAGGCCTTGTCTTCAGAGATGGGTCTGAAGTGACAATAGTGTTTTTAATGCCATCAGCTGTGTTAGTAGTAAGTGGAGGTATGGAAATTGTCCCTATCTGCACAGTACTAGGATCTGGTACAGGAGTAGGAAAGGAGGCTTTGGATTCAGCTTCCTTGGGTAGATCTGGTTGCATGAGGGACTCATTAGGTTTCTCTAATGGAATCATAGTCATCACCAAAGATGGTGATGCCAGAAGAACATAAACAGCTGCTGTTGGACAATTGGCCAAATATTTGAACCTGGCATCTTCACCATACCAAAGCCACTCTTAGTCTAATAGTGGCTGGAGGTCCTTAGTCTCTAAAAGTTGAATGAGAACACAACAGCATTCTCAATTGTTAGGGGTAGGCTCATACCACCCATTATACCCAGGCAAGGTTCCTAGAGGTCTATGGAGCTCCAAATGTCAATGCCTATCATCATTGATACTTGCAAAGAGGTCGGTATAAAGACTACTTTCAAACCAATGATAGTCCAAGTAGTATATACCATAGATATATACATGGTCCATCTACATATGTAGAATTCTGTTGGCCAGGAGGTGACACAGCACCTCTATATTGCTAAGATTAGCAACTTGCCCAAGCTTGACATGGAGCCTGTGCATCAGGAAACTGTAGTTATTGATGGCCTGAAAGAGCATCATACTTTCTCTATTGTATACTTCTATAGTCTCAGCATAGAAGTGTGGGCAAGCAGCAATGAGAGCAAAGGCTCTCATATAGACAACACAAGTATGAGTACTAGTAGGTGCTAGTGCACATGCTAGGATGTAGCTAAAGATAGCACCTTGGCTGACTCATCCAGTAATATTTATAGTAATCCCAGATACAAAGTTCTGGGATTTAGAATGACAATGGTGCAATAGATATTGTACCCACCTATCTATCTCAAAGTGGTGCTTGATAGGGACTGAAGGCAGTCCTGCACCATAAGTTAAATTATCTAGTTGGCTCAACATGGCCAATACTTATGAAGGTAGAGGTACTAGTAGCCAGTGCCTATCATTATGCAATAAGCAGTGCACAACATCAGTCATATCTATTTCAAGGACTTGGTACATAGACTGGTCCTGCTACATACTGTGTATAAAATAGAAAATCCTCTGAAACTCCTGGAGCAGGAGCACTGCATAAATATGCTCCTACATAGTCATTGAGATACCATTCTCCTTGATAACTCATATAAGCAGCCATACCTACTTGGAGTTCATAGGTATCCCTCATGGAATCTATCAATATAATCTATAGTATGACTGGGTAGAGTATACTATCCCAGCCAATTTATAAGTGCAGGCAATCTTTGCCTCTTTATCCATATAGACTACATTGGTTGTTGACAACCAATAGAAGTTAGGGTGTAAAATACCCCTAAAGTTATTTTGGGATTCTCAATGTCCATTGACAAAAGTAGTTTCCCAGCTGTCTGGAAGATGGCCAGACACTATATTATTGAGCTTTTTAAAGTCCTGTTTGGACTTCTTGGCATCTTCAGCTAAACATTGCTTGACCTTAGCATTATGCAATTATTTTAAACAACATGTTTGTATGTTGTCATCAAGCTCAATCTTCTGATATTCTTTCAATGGGTCTACTTCATCAGATCCAGAATCATCCTCCTCATTACTCTAAGGCTGAATGACAAAGACTTTCTCATTACTCTTCTTGCAGTACACAATAGGTGGCAGTTGCTCAGGGTACTTGTAAAGGAATGTGTACATATGAGGTTTATCAACCTCAATATAGCTGGGGTGGGCTTGATTGGGTATATTTTGAGGGAAATATACCTTATAGTGGGTAATAAGCTTGTTATCCTTTAATGAGCCCTCCTTTGATGATTGACTGGATGACACCACAGCGCCACCCTTAAGAGGAGGCATAGGCTTTAACAAGCCTATAGGTACAATGGGTACTAGGTTTGCAGATCCAGTTACAATTACTTTGGAAGAAAAAGGCTTGACCTCCTTTCTTTTTAACTGTGAGGAGATAGTTTCTCCCATTTCCACATTTTCCCTTGATAGACCAAGGTCCTCATAGAGTAACACTGGTGCTCTATCCTTAGGAGTAGATTGAAGATCCTATCTACAGGCCTTCTATGGTGAATCTCTGACTGGAGAAGCTACTCTCTTCCCCAGTCTCATTGTAGAGCAGTAGAGGTCTGCTCAGGCCTCATTCCTCTGACATTGAGTAATGTCAAGTTTGTTTAGAACTTGATTGAGTGCAATTTGCACTACAGAATTCTTGAGGATATTCATTTCAATGTCCTCTAGTACTCCAGCATTGTAAAGGCACTGTAGCAAATGAGCAAGTTGTTCATCCACCTCTATATTAGGCAAAGGCTTGTAAGCCTTTGCTTTTTCCTTCTTCTTCAACCTGAGGGCATTACTTGTATGCCCTGGATACTCAGAGCCATAGGATGGCACTGATGACTCACTTGCCATTAGCACTGCTAAAGCAGTGTTGTCTATGTCCATCTTGTAGGGTAACACAGGGGCAAACTGATTATAGCTTGTCCTAGAGTTTGCTAATATAGCAGATACTTAAGAACCTGCTGAAAAAGCCTGAGTTACCACAGGGACTTATAGTAACACATATTGGCCAAACTTGTGCAACCATACAGGCTGTATAGGCACTAGCTGTTCATCAAAAAATGCATCTTGGTATGACAGTAGTTGTATCTGTTAGAAAGAGCCCTCTATGAATTGTGAAGGGGATGATGTGCATCCCCTATGTAAGCCCTGGTGGTCTACAGCTTCTCCTCAAGCTGCTCCTCATCCTTATTGAGCCATAGGGTGGCTTAAAACTCTATACACTGGTAGGGCCATATTATGGCCCTGCCCTCCTCTTCTTTCCTCTCTTGAGCCACTGGTATGGCTCAAGTTTTTGTAAGGAGGCAGGCCAAAGCCTCCTCCCCAATTGCTCAGGTTGTTTTTTTTGACAGAGTCTAATAGATGTCTGCTGTATAGATAACAGTACTCTATTGTGTTGAGAGAAAAAAAAAGAACTTTATGTAGACAACCCTTTTAGCAGCTCCACATGGCTGACTAATATGGCACTTACTACCAGCATACTAGCATTAGCTATAAACCAGCTAATATATTAACATGCTACAGACTAGAAGTCTATAGCTTACTCATACAATGTGCTTCATCACACTAATTGTCTAAAGCATTTTACTCTCTGGACCTCTAAATACCTGTTAAGGGCCTTTAAGTCCTTGCATATCTCTAACAACTCTCAAATTGTATCTCTAAGGCTCTATTAAACCTTGAATTCCAAACCAAATTAGGTCTACCAATAACCTATGAGGTCATTAACAAACCATTTCTGGTCATCAGGAATGCTAAAGTTGTATGGCTGTGGCATCATCTGATTTGGAAATCTTGCATTATTAGTGGCCTTATAGGGCTACAGCAGTAAAATATGGAATTTATGATGGAGCCTTTATATATATAAGGCTCCTGGAAGTTCCAAGGTATAATTAGAGGTCTTGTTGAAGACCTTCAGGACCCAATAGAGCCCTACCCATTTAGGACAGAGCTTATGAGCTTGTCCTTTGGGTAAGGTCAAATTCTTCATTAAAAGGTATACTAATGTACCTTTCACAATATCAGGTCCATCCTAGTGCCACTGGTTAGTAGTATATGTCTGAAAGATACATGCCTCTATAATTGCATCATGTGCTGCAGCCAGATTCTGCAGTACTTACAATATGAAATTGTATATTCCCTTAGAAATAGTAGAGTCAGACCTGATCTCCTTTATCATAGAAGGCAGGTAGCTACTATTTAACTCAAACAGTGCATACTTTGTTGATTCTAACATACTCACATTAATTGCAAACTCAGTGAGGTCAATGCATTTGACCCAATTGTGTTGATTAAGTCATATGACTGTCTTTAGTATTTATCTAATACTATAGTTGGCTCATTTCATCTATCCATCCATTTGCAGATGAAAAGATGTTGACATTAGGAACTTGGCTCCTAAAATCTTATGTAGTTCATGCCACCATTTTAATATGAACTTGGAATCATGGTCACTGATAATAGAGCTAGGGAGACTATGTAGTCTCACTATCTCTCATAAATAAATCCAGGACAGCTGAGATGTTATTATGATAGTATGTACTAGTACCAGATATACCATACTGATCATGTGACATATAATTACCCATAAATAATTAAAGCCCTTAGATTCTAAGAATAGACTAATAAAGTCCATTCCAATTGAATCCCAAAGCTTGGTTAGTATAGACAGGGAATGAAGTTTCCCTATAGAGCACTGATTGCTCCCTTTTGCTTGCTGGCACAACTCACATATTATGCAAAATGCAAGTATATTAGCCACCAATACTAATGGCAGATATATTCTGTCATTTATTGAGCCCCAAAGTGGCCCAACATATTATAAGCCTGGTCAAGAATCTAGGTTACCAATTTGTAGTCCTAAGATATACATAATACCTCAGTACCAATCAGATTCTTTATCCAGATCAAATTGCTCAATACCTAAAAGGCCTTGTAGTCCTTTGGGTGTTCTAAGATCTTTATAAAAAGAGTATCTTTCTGGTACCCTTCACTGACTCTATAATATAAGGATGCATTAGTATAGTCATAGGGCATATGAGCTGTGGAGAAAGCTTGTAAAGCCTTACCCTATGACTTCTTGACAATTGTCTATAGTAGGAGCAACCCTTTCTTAAGCTATCATAGCAATAGCAAAGTTGGGTGTCAGTAGGATACCAGCAGCTTTCAGGATTATTTTCTAACTAGCAGTAGTCACACTGAGAGAGATTAGTGATATGCTAGCAAAAAAGCAAATGAAAACTTACTGCTCCTTGCTCTACTCTGAATGCCTAGCACTTCACCAACAACACCATTATCTTTCCCTTCACCTTTGCTAAGCTTACTTTAGCCTTTATCCTACTATCCACCATTGTAGAGGCTTTTTGCCAATAAAGAAGTTCTACAAGCTCCTTATTAGTGAAGGAGTCTTGAATAGGTTCCTATGAATAAGTTAGCAAGTGTTGCTAAGCACTAGTAAATAAGTAAAAACTTACCTTAAATTCCTCATCATCCTTTCTTACCTTCCCTTTGCCCTTTAGAGTCTTGTGGTACTTTAATAACATTGCTGACTCCTTAGCAATGCCACCAATGACATGTTTAGGAGTGGAAGGGCCAGTCTCTTCAGTGTCACTATGACCTTTGCCATAGCTTGCTCCTGTTGTTATTACTAGCTCATGTGGTAGGTACTGAAAGAAAAATTGGTTGTTAGGAGATAAGTCCTTGAAAAGCTAAAGTTATCTAAGTGATGCCACTAGCTCAGGCAACACTGCTATCATTTACCATCATTCCAGCCTCCAAGTCTTCAAGAAGGTAGTTGAGGGAGGGCACAGGAGGAGCCTAACAAAAGACAATAGTGAAATTGTCAATATATTACTAAAAACAAAAAAAGTAAAATTTATTCATGAAATATTTGTTGAACTTGCACATTCAATCCTCTTCCTTATACTTCTTGTACAAGGCTCAACACTCTTGATCTACTTCTGCTAGTTCTGGCCAGTCAAGTCCACTACTAGCACTTTCAAACCAGCAAAGCCACATTTTGATAATAGTAGTGGCCACCCTATGAGGATTCATTACCAATTGTTGATGGGCAGTTGCTAAGATGTGACTAGCTTTCCCTAGAAAGACTTCAGCCATAGAATATTTGTTAATTGAATTGGCAATGAAAGAGACTATGGCAATTAATAAAAGATAAGATAGGAGTAGGAAAAGCAGAGAAGAAGTGGGGGAGAACTGGGTTGAAATTTAGCCAAGCACTAGTCTTTTATGGATATTTCCTTTTCTATATGCAAACCATTCAAGTGATCATAGGATTTGGTTGACTGAAGATAGTTAAGATTTCAGTATAGAGGAGGATAATAAGACTCATCTGTCACTAAGTACAGTTACTAGTATTTCTGACTATCTTATCAGGATAGCACATAACCTAGAGATTAGTATGAGATTTGTATGAGACCTTAGTAACTATGGGAATTTTTGGATCATGAGCATTTATTATGTGAAGCCTAGATTATATATCTAAAATAACCTCATCAAAAGCTCCTTTAGTAACATTTGCTAGTGACAATCCTTAGTGACCTAGGCACTTCACTTTCAAAAGAAACATATAAACATGTGACTTCTTGGATTCTTCATTTTTCTTGATTACTAACATACTTGAATGGTGTCTACACTTCAGATACTGACATTTGGTATGCTCTTTATCTTTATTTTGACACATAGTATGTACTTTTTGACATCAGATACTTATATTTGGTTATCATCCTTGATACTCAGTATGCATTTTGGCAGATGCTATTACCTGTGGTAACCATCTTTCTTTTTAGGCTACATTACTTACAAACAGTATAAATACCCCCTGTATATACCTAGTAAAATAATGAAGAAATAGATAGAGCAACCCTGAGTACTTACTCCTTAGTATCTCTTAACTTTAGACCTCATTTTCATTCACTCTTACTCTTATTAATGGCTTAGCAATAAGCCTTAGCAACCTTGTTCTCAATTTAGCATGGTACCAAGTATGGGTGCCTTAGTGTTATAGTGTCTTCATGATATTAGTGACTATGGCTAGCAATAAATCTCATGTGTTCCTCTAGTTACTCCTTTATTTGACTTACATTCTTGCCCCCTTTTCCCTCCTTGTCACTAGGTTTTTACCTACCTTAGTGATATCTTCTTAGCAGTTATTTGCTTAATAATGTGTTCTTAACCCCTTTCTTACTGAGTGACTTCCATTTACCTTACCAATATCATCATTACATACTGCTTTGCCTTTTACTCCTATTCCATTTTTTATTTAGTGACTTAGACTAATATTAGTGACTTAGACTAATATTAGCAACTCAGGCTAACATTAGCAACTCCTTTGACTTACATCCCTTTTTCACCTTACTAATAACAGCTCTTGTTCTCTGGGATAATTACTAACTTGCCCTTATTTATAACCTACTGCCAGCTACCCTATCTAGTTGCTAGTACATTCTAGGTCTTTCTTTCTGGTTTTCTGCATGGTAGCTAGATGGCATAGGAGCACATCATAGTGTATGTAAGTTTTATTAAGTCATCAGTGTAGTGAGCAAAATTCTTAATAAAGATCCTAAGGATACTAACCATACTCAAAAAGGCTCTAACTTCTGATAGCAACTTATAAAAATCCCATCATTCAAGTAAAGCTAAGCAACTTTTATTCAAAACTCAACTACTAGGCATGCTTAAGATCTTGAATATTAGAGCATATAAGACAAGCTTATGACTAGAAAACATATTGCTACAATACTTTATACACTAAAAGATCTGGTTAAGAAGCTCAAAGAACTTCCAAAGAGCTAAGCAAATATTTAGATTAGCAAGATGCCTAGTAGGAATACTATTAACAAGCTTCCAGTCTTTGGGATCTTTAGTACCAACATTATCAATGAAACTGAGTACATTATGGGGGATTTTGGGCTGTAGAATGAAAGCAACATTATTATAAAATATTGGTATAGAGTTGGTCTAACTCATCAGTAGAGTCACTAAGCAGAGAGTGCCAAATGGGGTCTGGAATGTTATTAAGTCATGTAAAGCTAGGTCAATTAATTGCTTATTATAACTAATAAAGAGGTCTAGTATTACTCTACAAATATATCCAGTAAAAGACTCAGTGACATAATCTGGGAAAGGGGGTACTTCAGAATAACAAATGGTAATATAGTTTAGTGGCTCTAGACTGTATACAATCTAGAGCTTACCATTCTTCTTAAGAATGCAAAATTAATGGGATTGGTAAGTAGAGTTCAAGGGTTCATAGACACCAGCCTTAATCTTGTCACAGATGATCTCACATACTTCTTTCTCAAAGCTTAGGGGAATAGGGCAATTATACTAAATCCAAAAGACATAGGAGATTATTGGTATTCTAACTAAGGAAAAGAAGTTGAAGTGAAAGCTTTCTTGTTCAAAATCTTCCCAAGCAAAAGCTTTTTCCTGCTTAGCAACAAGATTGACTAGGACATTAAGTTTGTCATTAGTGAGAAAGCTGGTGTTATAGTCCTTAATATATGTTACTTGTCAGTTACTAGTGAATTACTGAGTTAGTATAAATGGGGGAAGGTTTGGGTCAAGTGGCAGTATAGTTATTAGTGGATCACTAAGGATTTGTTGCTTGATTCTGAAAACTTTGCTAATGTGACTGATAATAGGTTTAATCTTCATAGCAACTGGCTTATATTTCTTTTTCACTTGTACACCTTGTCTTTTAGTGGCATTATTAGTAATATATTGTACAGGGAAAGAAATGTCAATGTAAGTTGGTGTGATGTCCATAACACAAGTATTAGGAAGTAAAGTCTATCCAAGAATCAAAGAATTAAAAATATCAGTAGAAACAAAATATAATTAAGAAGGTAATGAAAAAGAGTAAAAATTACTAGCAGTAGCATAAAGGTAGGCTAAGAAAGAGTCTATATGTATGCAAGATTGTATAAATAATATATTGTTGTCCAGGTCACAAGAAGCTATATAAGTTACTAGACCAGTTGAATGGTCATAGCTAATAATGGTCACTAAGTTGTTAGTATTGTTGCTATTTAAATCTGCACAGAAAAAGCTGGGGCTGTTCTATTTTGTAGTAAATCTTTTGACAATTGTTTCTTTTATATTTTCTATATGAAAATATTGGAATTATTCATTATATGCCAGAATTGAGGTTTGTGACTGTAATAGTGGTCTCAATGTCACTAAAAGTATTGACCACACTTCTTATTAATACATCAAAGGGGCAACTAAGGAGGATATCATAGGTGGGAGACTGTAATACAAGAATCTGAAAATATAGCATCAAGTTGCCAAGAGTGCAGGGTACATTCCTGGTAAGTCCTAGCAATCAATCTAATATACCATTAGTATTCTGAATATTCAAGATGATACCAAAATTGTAGAACAAGCCAAAGTCATTAGCAACTTCTGCTGACATAGAGATAATTTAGAACCCACTATCTATGATACATTCTATTTCTTCTTAATTGTCTATTAGCATTATAATGGATCTTAATAACTGGGAATCCTTAGCAACTGTTAAAACTACTAGCTTCTCTCTAGAAGGTAGTGACTTGATATAAGTCTCTACTAGGTCAACTAAGAAAACTTTGGCTTGATCCTAGATAAGTCCATTAGCAGTACTAGTACTGGAACTTAGCAAGAACTGTGGCTCATTCATAGCAAACATTAGTAATACTTCTTTAAAGATATTGCTAGAGTCCTGTACTATATTAGCATTTGTCCTGGCTAGTTGCTTAGGCATAATAGCTATCTTAAGCTGATTCCTGATGTCCAGTGCTATAGAGCAAAGCTTGTCTACTAAAACTGTAACCTAGGTGCTTAAAACTTGATCAAATATGGCCTTTGATTATTCAATGTCATAAATGGAGGGCATAGTTCTATAGGTAGCATTGTTATAGCAATCCAGAGTAGCAAAATCTTTATTAGTGGATAGAGTGTAGTGAGTAGGGATACTAGAAAATGGGTGAACTAGAGGCTGGAGTATAGGTTCAGTAGACTTAATGACAGCAGGCAAATTCTTAATAACAGATCTTTCTGGTGCCTTGCCTTTATCAACTAGCTTAGTAGTAGGAGTCAGTACAAGGTCAGAAAAAGGAGTAGAGTTATTGGTATGTCACTAATTGCTGGTAGAATAGGAGTTTTGTCACTAGTGGTTTAGTAAGGAGTGTGGGGAACCTATACACTATTAAATTTTTCACTAGCTCATTACAGAGTAAATAGTTCTTATTCTAAAGCCTTGATATATTTGTCCTTGGTTAGTGATCTGCTGGTAGCAATGTCCTGCTGCAATACCTCATAAATTAGCAACTGCTATATAGTTACCTACTCAGAGTCTGGATTAGCATTAGATGAGAGTTTGCTAATAATAATCTGTCCAGGGTTTAGATGATGCTATTCCTTAATATGGTTCTTATAAAGCTGTTTGCCAAAGTAATTCAGGATTATAGCTCTTAATGGTAAGACAATCTTGCCTTTAGCATTGCAATGGATTTTGCCCTACTGGATCATATGCTCTAGTTGGATGCAAGTGCCTTATACTATAGTGTGACTAGATTTGCCACAAAAGTGGCAAGAATTGCTGAATTGATTCTGCTGATAAAGTTGACTATTGTTAGTAAAAAGTGCTTCCAAGCATTCCAGGGCACTAATAATCACTATAGTTGTTGCTAATTTGAGAGCTTCATATTTAGGGACAGGGAATGGCATAGTGGAGACATTAATAGTAAGTGCTGGAATGATACTGGGAGTGCTAGTGACAGTTATGTTAATAGTGGTAGATTTGGTAGTCATTGTGTCAGTACCTTTTAATACCCACTTTGCACCTTCAAAGACCTGCTTTATATTATAAGGATCTTTGGGGTGGTGATTAGAAAGCATGATTTCAAGCTGATGGACAATTTTGAACTAAAGCAACATGGAGATACCTTGTTGGAATAAGTGACATTCTTCATTTTAGTAAAGTTTGCTATTAGTGAGGAGCCATCTAGTGATTTATTGAAAATCCCAATAGTAGTCAGAAAATTGTCCTAAAATCACTAAGCCACTATTGAAGGTTTGGTTGACAAGTTACTTGAGGTCACTAGAAGTATACTATGCACTAGCATTAGCTTCAAAGTATAATTTAAGTACTGCTATTTTCCATTTCTGATATGTGTAAGGCCAGGGGATATTGTTGCCAATTACTAAGTTGTTGCCAAATTCTGATAAACTAAGCTAAGTTTTTGCTATATCATAAAAAACATAGTAAGCTACATATTTCTTTTTTTAAGTATCATTAATAATACCACAGTTAGCAAAAAGATACTCCAATTCCTTGAAGTATTGAGGAAGCTCCCTAGAGTGGCTCTTATTCCATTTAGGAGCTGTTGTATTGTTACAAGGGGGTATTTAAGTATAGCCAGCAACAGAATCATTATTTATAGTAATTGTTGGTAATATTAGTAAAAAGGGTTTTTGTTTGTCTACTAGTAAAGCAGGAGTTGAATGATTTTCTGAGAAGAAGATGGAGGAGTCAGTAGTAGATAGTAGTGATAATGAAGCACTAAGAAAGCTCTCTACAAATGCTCCTAAGAAGTTGCTAAAAAGTTTGCTAATGTTAAGGAAGTTTCTAGCAGCTTCTAACTTATTTGCTAGTTGTCTAGGCTGAGTAGTTAGAGTACTAGAGGGAGTCAATAGTGAAGAGTCAAATAATTTAGAGGTAGATTCTAAACAATGTTTTACTTGGGCCCTAGTTTCTGGCAGAATAATTACTTAAAACCCTTGCAATGGGCTCCAAAATAATGTACTCCTATACTGCCTAGCTGCTGTACAGGAAACTAAAAGAAATCCTAGAATGCACTAGCAACCAGATAGGGTAGCTAGCAGTGAGAAAGGTAAGTAGTCAAGTTGGTAATCATCCTAGAGAATAAGAGCTGTATAAAGTAAGGTGTAAAAGGGGTGCAAGTAAAAAAAGTTACTAACATTAGCTTAAGTTACTAAATGCTAACAATAGGTTGCTAAGTCACTAAACAAAAAATGGAAAAGGGATAGAGGGTAAAGCAGTATGTAATGGAAATGTTAGTAAGGTAAGTAAAAGTTACTAAGGTATAAAAGGGGAGTAAGAACAAGCCACTAAGCAGATAATTGCTAAGAGGATGTTACTAAGGTCAGTAAAGGCCTAGTAGTAAGGAGGGAAAGGAGGCAAGAATGTAAGTCAAACATAATGGAACTTTAGAAAACAAATGAGAACTAGTTGCTAGCTGTAGTTAGTAATGTTGCTAAGACACTATAATACTAAGGCACCTATACTTGGTACTACACTAAATCAAGGACAAGGTTACTAAGGCTTATTGTTAAGCCATTAACAATAACAAGGGTGAATAAGAATGAGCTCTAAAGCTGAGAGAAATACTAAGGGCTAAGTACTTAGGGGTTGCTCTGTCCTTTTCTTTGTTATTTTACTAGGTATATACAGAGAATATTTATACTGTTTGTAAGTAATGTAG
>JABCKS010025620.1:0-12394 GCA_018851325.1 Termitomyces sp. DKA19 | reverse complement strand
ATCATAAATAGTACCAAGGAGGAGCTTCCTCTGTGGAAAGACGTTAATCATGAGATTAACCTTATCAATAAGTTAAAAAGGTACTCATATTTTATGCCACAGTGTCCATAATTCCTCCAGAATCAGCTCAGAGTAAAAATTAATTGCTATATATGGGTAAAGTGGTGGAAGCCATGTGTAGTTGATCAGGCTGCACCCCTTCTCTATATTCTAAAGAAGGATAGAACATTGTGAATGGCTTTAAACACTTGCCAGCATAATGACAATATGGTTAAGAATATAATGCCCTTACTCAATCAGGAGGTTATATGCAAAGATGTAGCTTATATAAAAGTAAGGTCAAAAATTGACCTTACTGATACATATGAGCAGGTCCAAATATGTCCATTGGACATACCCAAAACTGTATTTATGACTATTACAGGAATGTATTATAGTCATATTATATAGATTGGAGACTGTAATGCTTCAGCTACATTTCAGCATTTAATAACATCCATATTTTAGGACATTATAGAGAAATGGATGCATGTTTATCTAGATGACATATTCATCTACTCTAATTCCATTGAGGATCACAAGCACTATCTCAGCATAGTATTTGAATGACTACATCAAAACTAGCTCTACCTCAAGTGGAAGAAGTGTAAACTCTACACTGAATGCATAGAGTGCTTAGAGCACATCATAGATGATCAGGGTATTCACTCTGATAAATCTAAACTGACTAGGATCCAGAAATGGTGCATTCCTAGAACCTATAACAATATCCAACACTTTATAGGGTTAGTAAACTATATCAGCAACTTCTTACCTAATATATCTGTGTATACTGGGCCTCTCATGGCAATGATGCAAAATGGGTTGCCCTTTTATTGGTGGCTCTTGCATCAGAGGTGTTTCAATATGATTAAGTATATCTACAGTGAAACACCAATCATTTGACCCATTGATTCTTATAAAGAGGATCCTATTTGGCTGGTGTACAATACCTCAAAGATGGGCATTGGAGCCATATATAGTTAAGGACTGACTTGGCAGACCTGTAAGCCTACTGGATTTATGTCAAAAAAGTTCACTAATACACAGCAAAATTATACTGTGCATGAACTTAAGACTTTAGCAATCCTAGAAGCTTTTCTCAAATAGGAAAATAAGCTCCTAGGATATAAAATCCATGTGATTATGGATCACAAGGCACTTAAGTTTTTCAAAACTCAACAGAATTTATCAGCATGTGTCAATAGTGCTGGATGGATTATTTGTCCAAGTTCAATTTTAACATTATATATGTCAAAGGAGAATTAAATAAAGTTGCAGGCTGTTTATCTTGCTACTATGAGAGTGATATGTCTAAAGATGTACACCATATATATAAGTTTGTCCATGCTGATGCAAGGATAGACCCTGAGGGAGATAACTTGCCCTCTTAATAGGTGTCTGAACTTCAGCAGCATTTAGATCAGTTATAAGTATGTGGATTTTAAGATGATCCATCCAGCACCCTTGCAGGATTGGCATAAGCCTCAAGATGAGGAGGCTCAATTACTAGATGTGGGAAGGGAGGATAGTATTAGCCCTTCCACTCATGATCAGGCAGCTGATGTTCTACTGGGTGAGGCTTTACAAGCCTCATTCACAGGTCATATGCCTTGTAACTATACCAATGCATCCTTATGTTACAGAGTCAGTAAAGGGTATCAGAAAGATACCCTTTTTATAAAGATATTAGAACATCCAAAGGACTACAAGACCTTTTGGGTGTTGGACAATTTGATCTGGATAAAGAATCTGGTCAGTACTAAGATATTATGTATACCCCAGGACTGTAAATTGGTAACCCAGATTCTTAACCAAGCTCATAGTGTGTTAGGTCACTTTGAAGCTCAAAAAATGATGGAATATATCCACTATTGGTATTGGTGGCCAACTATAGTGGCCAATATGCTTGCATTTTGCACAATGTATGAATCATACCAGCAAGCAAAAAGGAGCAATCAGCGCTCTGCAGGGAAACTCCATTCCCTGCCTATACTAACTAAGCCCTGGGATTTAATTGAAATGGACTTTATGAGTCCATTCCCAGAATCTAAAGGCTTTGATTACTTATGAGTAATTATATGTCAGTACCATACTGGTACCAGTACATACTACTATAACAGCATCTTAGCTGTCCTGAATTTATCTGCAAAAGATAGTGAGATTATATGGTCTCCTTAGCTCTATTGTCAGTAACCATGATTCTAAGTTCACATTGAAATGGTGGCATGAACTACATAAGATTTTAGGAGCCAAACTTCTAATATCAACATCTTTTTATCCACAAACAGATAGACAGATAGAACAAGCCAACCATAGTGTTGGACAAATACTGAGGACAGTTGTACAACCTGATCAATGTGATTAGGTCAAATGCATTGACCTCATAGAGTTCACAATCAATATGAGCATGTTGGAGTCAATGAAGTATACACTATTTGAGTTGAATAGTGGCTACTTGCCTTCTATGATAAAGGAGATTGGGTCTGACTTTGCTATTTCTAAGGAAATATGCAATTTTGTGTTGCAAGTACTGCAGAATCTGGCCACAGTGCATAATGTAATTATAGAGGCATGTATTTTTCAGATGTGTACTACTAACTAGTGGTGCTAGGATAGACCTGATATTGTGAAAGGTATATTAGTGTACCTTTCAACAAAGAATTTGACCCTACTCAGAGGACAAGCTTGTAAGCTCTGTCCTAAATGGGTAGGGCCCTATCAGATTCTGGAGGTCTTTGATGAGATCTCTAATTACACTTTAGAACTTCCAGAAGCCTTATATATACAAAGGCTCCATCTTAAGTTTCATATTTTGCCATTATGGCCCTATAAGGCTACTGATGATGTGAAATTTCCAAATTAGATGACACTACAGCCATATGACTTCAACACCCCTGATGACCAGAAATGGTTCATCAATGACTTCATAGATCATTAGTGGACCTAATTTGGGTTAGAATTTAAGGTTCAATAGAGCCTTGGGGATATGACTTGGGAGTCATTGGAGATATGTAAGGACTTAGAGGCCCTTGACAGGTATTTGGAGGTCCAGGAAGTAAAACACCCTAGGCAATTAGTACAACAAAGTACATTATGTGAGTAAGCCATGGACTTCTAGTCTGTGGCATGTTGATATATTAGCCAGTTCATGGCTAATGCTAGTATGCTAGTGGTAGGTGCTATATTAGTCAGCCATGTGGGGCTGCTAAAAGAGTCATCTGCATAAAGTTCTTTTTCTCTCAACACAATAAAGTACTATTGTCTATACAGCAGACACATTTTAGACTCTGTCTAAAAAGAATAACCTAGATAATCAGAGAGAGGGCTTTGGCTTGCCTCTCTACAAAAATTCAAGCCATGCCAGTGGCTCAAGAGGGGAGAAAAGAGAAGGGCAAGGCCACAATGTGGCTCCACCAACATATGGAGTTTTGAGCCACTCTGTAGCTTAATGAGGATGAGGAGCTGTGGGCCACTAGGGCTTGTATAGGGGACATGTGTTATTCCCTCCATGATTTGTGAAGAGCTCTTCCCAACAGGTACAACTACTGTTATAGCAAGATGTATTTTTTGGCAAATAGCCAATGCTCATACAGCCTGTATAGTTGCACAAGTTTGGCCAATATGTATTACTACAAGTTCCTATGGTAACTCAGTCTTTTTCAGCAGGTCCTCAAGTACCTGCTACATTAGCAAACCCTAGAATAAGCCATAATAGGTTTGCTCCTGTGTCACCCTATAAGATGGATGTAGATGACACCACTTTAGCAGTACCAATGGCAAGTGAGTTGTCAGTACTATCCTATGGCTCTGAGTACCCAGGGCATATGAGGGATGCCCTTGGGTTGAAGAAGAAAGGAAAAGCAAAGGCTCATGAGCCTTCACCTAATGTGGAGGCAGATGAGCAACTCACTTATCTACTACAGCACCTCCACAATACTGAAGTACTAGAGGACATCAGAGTAGACATCCTTAAGAATCCTGTAGTGCAAATTGCACTCAATCAAGTTCTAAATGAACTTGACATTGCTCAATGTTAGAAGGATGAGGCTTAAGCAGACCTCTATCACTCTGTGATAGGACTGGGAAAGAAAGTGGCTTCTCTAGTCAGGGATTCACTATAGAAGGCCTATAGACAGGACCTTCAATCTACCCCTAGGGATAAGGCACCAGCATTGCCCTATGAGGACCTTGGTCTATCAGGGGAAGATGTGGAAATGGGGGAAACTACCCCCTTATAGTCAAAAGGAAAGAAGGTCAAGCCTCCTTCTCCCAAAGTAATTGTAACTGGGTCTGTAAACTCAATACTCATTGTACCCATAGGCTTGTCAAAGCCTATGCCTCCTCCCAAGGGTGGTGCTGCAGTGCCATTCAGTAAATCATTGAAGGAGAGCTTGTCAAAGAGTAATAAGTCTGTTGTCCACCATAAAGTACATTTCCCTTGGAATGTACCTGATTGAGCCCACCCTGGCTATATTGAGGTTGATGAACCTCATATCTACATATTTCCTTGTAAGTACCCTGAGCAGTTACTATCTATAATACACTATGAGGAGAGTGACAAGAAATTCTTTGTCATTTAGCCCTGGAGTAATGGGGAGGATGATTCTGAGTCTGATGAGATAGACCTATCTAGAGAATATCAGGAGATTAAACCTGATGATGATGTACAAACACATCATTTAAAACAATTGCACAATACTAAGGTTGAGCAACACTTAGTTGCAGATACCCAGAAGTCTAAACAGGACTTCAAAAGGCTCAATGATACAGTGTTTGGCCATTTTCCAGATAGCTGAGAAACTACTTTTGTCAATGGGCATTGGGAATGTCAAAATAACTTTAGGGGCATTTTGTACTCTAACTTCTATTGGTTGCCAATGACCAATGTAGTTTACATGGGTGAAGAAGCAAAGATTGCCTACACTCATGAGTTGGCTGGAATAGTATACACTACCCAGTTATACTATAAATTATATCAATGGGTCCCACGAGGGATACCTATGAACCCTGAGCAGGTACAGCTGCTTGTATAAGTTACCAAGGAGAATGGTACCTCAATGACTATGCAGAAGCACATTTATGTAATACTCCTACTTTAGAAGTTTCATAGAATCTCCTATTTTATGCACAGTATATGACAGGACTGGTCTATATGCCAAGTCCTTGAAATAGACATGGCTAATGTTGTGCACCACTTACTGTATAATGATAGATACTGGCTACTAGTGCCTTTACCTTCACAAGCATCAGCCATGTTAGGCCAACTTGATAATTCAACCTATAGTGTAGGACTTCCTCTAGTCCCTATCAAGCACCACTTTAAGATAGATAGGTGGGCACAATATCTATTGCACCACTGTCATTCTGGATCTCAGAACTTTATGTCTAGAATTGCTATGGATATCTCTGGATGAGTCAGCCAAGGTACTGTCTTTGGCTACATCCTTGTACACATATTAGCACCCACTGGTACCCATGCTTATGCTACATATATAAGAGCCTTTGCTCTTGTTGCTGCTCACCTATGCCTCTATGCTAAGACTGTGGAAGCATACAATAGAGAAAGTACAATGCCTTTTTAGGCTATCAATAACTACAGTTTCCTAATGCACAGGCTCTATGTCAAGCTTGGGCAAGTTGCTAACCTTGGTAATATGGAGGTGCTTCATCATCTCCTTGCCAATAGAATTCCACATATATGGATAGACTATGTATATACCTATAGTATACACTATCTGGACTATCACTGGTCTAGGAGTGGTCTTTATACCAACCTCTTTATAAGCATTGATAATGATAGGCATCAGTACCTAGAGCTCTATAGACTTTCAGGGACTTTGTCTAGGTATGATGGGTGGTATAAGTCTACCCCTGACAATCAAGAATGCTGTCATGTTCTCATTCAACTTTTGAAGGCCAAAGACCTCCAGCCACTTTCAGATTGAGAGTGGCTTTGTTATAGTGAAGATACCAGGTTCAGATACCTGGCTAATTACCCAGCAGTGGCTATTCATGTCTTTCTGGTACCACTATCTATGGTGATGACTGCGATTCCACCAGAGGGACCTGATGAGTCCCTCATGCAACCAGATCCACCTAAAAAGGCTGAACCCAAAGCTTCCTCTCCTACTCCTATACCAAACTCTGATATTGTGCAGATGGGAACAACTTCTATACTCCAATTCACTACTGACATAGTTGGTGATATTGAAAACACTATCACCACTTCAGACCCACCTCCAGAGATAAGGCTGAGTGAAACTACAGCCAATGCTGTAGTCTCAGAGTGCTCAGCTGAGGCAACAGATCATACTGTTGCTTCACAGTCTATTGCTTTGGTCAATACTGAAGCCATGAGGTGGAATGAAGTAACTGTCATTAAGGAAGCTGCATAGGAACCAATGAACACAAAGGCTACATAATAGAGCCTCTACAGTATTCCTAGATAGACAGAAAGGGACATTTATAGGTCCCTTCTGGTTGCACTATTGTAGAGTCCCTAATAGCAACTTTCTTTAAGTTGCTATTGGAACACCTCAGCTACTAAAGAAAAAGCTGGCAAGATAGGCAGAATGCTATCTCCCACTCTATATTCTTTGAATTATTTTATTTATTTATGAGACTCACTATAATCTCATTTAATCTTTATTAATTAATCATCTAATGAGATCTATAATGGTCTTATAAAGGGGGTATGAATGGCTTATATATGTTACAACACTTAATATACAATTATTAATATTTTATAGTTATTACTAATTATTAGTTATTTAATTTGTATATAAGTTGTAAGGTTAATTATATAACTTCAAGTAGTCTTTTTGCACAACTGTAGCCAGAATCAATAGATAGGTTCTGACTTACAGTCCAGTGCATGAAAGGCTAAGTAACAATATTACAGTAACCATCTTTCTTTTTAGGCTACATTACTTACAGATAGTATAAATACCCCCTGTACATATCTAGTAAAACAATGAAGAAACAGATAGAGCAACCTCAATTACTTGCATCTCAGTATCTTCCTCAGTTCTAAAGCTCATTCTTGTTCACCCTTACCCTTGTTAATGGCTTAGCAATAAGTCTTAGCAACCTTGTCTTCAATTTAGTGTAGCATCAAGTATGAATATCTCAAGTATAGGTGCCTTAGTGTTATAGTGTCTTAGCAATGTTAGCAACTATGGCTAGTGACTAGTCTCATATGTTCCCCAAGATCCTCTCCATTTAATTTACATCCTTGCTCTCTTTTCCTTCCTTGTTGCTGGGCTTTTACCTACTTTAGTGATATCTTCTTAGCAGTTATTTGCTTAATGACTTATTCTTAGCCCCTTTTCCACTTTAGCAACTTCCATTTACCTTACTGACATCTCTATCACATACTGCCTTTCTCTCTATTCCTATTCTATTTTCTTTTTTTTGTTTAGTGACTTAGTGACATACTGTTAGCATTTAGTGACTTAGGCTGATGTTAATGGCTCCTTTCACTTGCACCCCTTTTTCACCCTACTCTTAACAACTCTTGTTCTCTAGGACAATTACTGACTTACCCTCACATATTTTACTGCTAGTTACCCTATCTAGTTGCCAGGGCACTTTAGGTCTCTCTTTTGGTTTTCTGTATGGCAGCTAAATAGCATAGAAGCACATCACTTTATAAATAGATTGTTTTGGTGTTAGATGGAGAACCTCATGGATTTACTTAAGGAGGGCTTTATTGAATTGAAAATGCAGTACATAGTAGTTCCAACCAGTTTTATAAGCCTCCTTCTCAAATTAGACTACAAACATCATAAAGTGCTCCTCTAAAGATATCCAGAGCAATACTAGCTTCCTTTTGGCCTTAACAATAGTGTTATAAACCCTGAACTTTGATGAAAATTTCTATATAAAGGCTTTCCAATTGAAGAATAGTAGGTGGCAAGAGTTGTACTGGAGGAAAGCTATATAGTGATCTAAGGTAATTCTCTACAAGTAGAAGAAAGTGAACACAATATAAGCCTTATTAATGGCAAAAGTGTTTGGCTTTTCTTCAAAAATATTGAGACATTACACTAAAAAGATGTGCTATTTTTAAGAGTTATGACTGTAGAAAGGTTCCAGCTTCTGAATGTCTAGTTGACCTTTACAAGCTAGAGCTTTGCAGACTTTGTTAGCTTTTGCTCAATCTTTAAAATTCTAAAGAGTAAAGATGGCATTATAGTAGTAGAAGTAGTGGTTCTCTGCTTCTTCTGGTGGAAACATGCCTACAGTAGAGCTTCACCCTCTAGGAGGCCTTTCTTCTAGAAGTTCTCTGCTAAAGGGTGTTCTTCATTCTGGCTCAAAGAGTAGTCCTCTTGAAATTTATCCTAGAGGTTCAAAAGAGGTCTAAAGAGGGGTTTAAAGGGAGTCTAAAGGAAGTCTAAAGGAGGGTCTGCTAGGAGGTCTGCTAAGTGGTTTAAAAGAATCCTCTGATAGTTCAAAAAGATCTTTAGATGGTCTGAATAATCTTTCAGAGAGTCTAAAGTAGCTTCTCTAGAGTCTTAGGTCTAAGAAGGGATTGAGTATTATTACAGGTGCTAGTACTAGTGCTAAGGAGGGAGTAGAGGAAAAGGAGTAAGGGAAAGCAGTTACAAAGATCAAAGTGTGGGGATGGGTCTTAGGCTTAGAAGTCTTGAAGTGGTAAAGTGTCCATTATAAGCTTCTTACAATATTCCTCATCAATGTAACTAAAAATATGTTTAGACTGAGTGTCCTTGCCACTTTCCATAGCTAGTATAGCTCTTTGGGCCTTGCCAGCAGCCCCTTGGTCATCTTAATCCTATATATAGAAGGTTTCTACATCTAAGGCCAAGTTGGAGTGGGGTTGAGCTAAAAGTCCTACTGTCCTAGTTGTAGGCTAGCTAAACAGTTCATTAAAAAGGTTGAGATTTTGAAGTAGAGTGGAGGCTATGTTTAGGTCATTCTGATATTGGTTCCTGGCATTTGGAGCTTTAGTAGGCTAGCAAAGTGTTGGTTCTATCTTTTATTATAGATAGAAAGAGTATATAGGGTTAGAAGGATCCTCAAATTTTTTCAGCAATAACAATATATAGATTTCCCTGACTAAGTTGTATAGCTCATTCTGTAAGGAGGCATTACCTTAAAAAAGGTTGAAAGCTTGTGCTAATAGGTTTTCTTGCTCATAGAGCTCAAAAAACATTACTAAATAGTCTACTTAGACTTTAGTAGTAGTTTCTGAAGTAGGTTATTCTAGTTTCTCAAAAAGATTCTGAGTCTATTAAGAGAAGTTTATTTGTGAAAGTTGAAATTTCTGTAAGATTGTACTATATTGCCAAGAATAGTTTGCTATATACTCCTTCTACTAAAGCAGAGGGTCTCCTCCTATCTGAGGTATATTTCTGAGTTTTATAGATGTAGAAGTTGTAAAGATAGCTAGAACTGCCATAAGCTCCTTTTGGGAAGGTACAGGACATATAGTTGAGGCTGAGAGCAAGTAGAGCTCTTGACCTCTAGTATATATTTTACTCCAGTGGCAAACAGACTAGTGCTAGTAAGTATTAGAGTATTTCACTTTATATTTAGAGCACCTAGCAGGCCTCCCATATATGGTCCTATATAGAAGTTCTATATAAGAAGAGATGCTAGAAAACATCAATCAGGAGCCAAGCTTTAACTTACCAAGGGTCTTAATCTAAATCCATGCATAATTATTGACCAGTACTAATGTAAGAGTTAGAAAAAGAGTAAGTGTAGATAGGGAGTTTGATTGTTTTGAGGTGTGACTGAAAATTGCATATAATAAGTTAGTGTAATTAGGTTTCCATAGGAATCTATAGTATAGGTAGTAGTGAGCCAGTAGAGAGGCATGACATAGTAGGCTATTAAGTGTTCAATGAACAGAGGGAGTCTCAGTACTATATTAGGTTCCAAAACCTAGGAGCTTATCTCCAAGAGTAAAAACCTGCTTGTTGATTAGTCAATAACTAAAAAGAGAACATACAAGTATTTTAGAGATGATCCAAGCACTAGACAATGTTTTAGAGCTAATAAAGAGTGGATAAAAGTTGTTAAAGTCTGTGGGAATGTTCTATAGACTGGAATAACTATACTAAAGAGTTAAAAGAAAAAGAGAAAAGAGTAGATTAAGTAGAAAAAGAGATAAAATAAAGTAGAAAAAAGAAATATAGACAAAAGTATGTAATATTAAGACTACTGACTGACTACAAAGCTTTGGAGCTATATACTCAAGGTCTCTAAAGAGAGTCAGAAGAGATGGGGGGTCCTCAAGTGGATAGTGCCTACTCAGAACTTGGCTTCTATTGTAGCAAAGTCTGAATATAGTCTGAAGTAAACTTTAAAAGTAGATTTGCAAAGTAAAAGCAGGCTTTAAAGGTTTATTGAGACTTGAAAAGCTGTTTTGCTAGTGACCTAGTGATGTATAAAATACATTCTAAGAAAGTTGTCAAAGTTGGAGCTCAAGAATACATAGGCTAGTGATCTAGTGATGTACAGGTTATGAATAGAGTCTAGATAGAAAGCAAGAACGTTTGAGGGCTAAACAGAGTAATTTAGGTAGTTGTTAAAGGTGGCAGAGTCATTAGAGAATGGTAGAGCAAAATTAGTAAAGTCTTGACACTTAGACTAGTATCAATAATATTTTTTATTTGTGCTTTTCCTTTTTCTCTATTTTTACAACTTTTATTCTTTAAAATATTTACCAACTTGTCTTCATTCCTTTTTCTATTACTAATTACTTTTGCCAATATATTAATAGGTTTTTCTATAGTTTTCTACATAATAGTTAAGTAGTATAGAAGTATATTATCTTATATTTACTTTTTATTACTACTTTTTAAAGGTTAATTATTAGTTTTCTATACTGTTTAAGATTAGTTCTCTAAGTTGTTTCTTTTATATTATTGATAGTCTTTATTATAGCTTCTCTCTAAGTTCTTTTTTATTAGTTACTTTTATTACATATATTTAATTAGTTATATAAATTTAGAAATTTTTAAATTAAATTCTACTTTTACACTATCAAATCATTATTATAATTCCACATATTATACATTTATCATTAATAAGTATGCTAAGAAATTTTTTCTAACTATATTTTAGTAGTTTTTACTTCTAAAGAAATGTAATGCCTCTTTAGTAACTTTAAAACTGCCTCTCTAAATGTTATTATGTACATATTAGATAAGATACATATTACTATCAATTATTTTTTTTATAATAATCCTTTAATTCCTTTAATATATTTATACATAGATATCAAGTAATTCAAATGTGACTAAAGTACTTTTGTGATATATTAAATCTTAATTATAAACACTTTTTTTGAGATTTAGATTATAATTTTTAATATAGAATTTACATTTTAAATCATTTTTATACAACCTGCTAAACATATCTTTACAGTAATCTCTATTGCAAAAAAAATTATCTTTAATTATAGACTTAACTTTAGTATATTACTAGTACTTGACATCTTTACTTTAGTCATTGATATTATTATTCATATTTTTCTTTCTAAAGTTGAAGCAGTTCTTAAATAGGTAAGTGACTTTATTCCTTTTGTTATTTACACTTTTATAATAATAGTTCTTCTTTTACAATTATTCAAAAAATTTTATCTGGTTCTAACAAATAACTTAAGTTAGCTATAAGCTTCTAATAAATTTGTTTCTTTTACAAATACTTTTATATACATTAGTTTCTACTAGTTTCTATTCAATAAAACTGTATCTTTTCTTTAAATAAAACATAATAAATACTTTTGAAAGCTATTTTTTTAATCTTCTAAAGCTTTTATCAACTTATATAATATAAAATCTCTAATTGAAATATTTATTGAATTATATCACTTCAATAGTTCCTTTAGGTTATTTTAAATTGCTAAACTTATACAAATTTCAGACTGCTTTTTCATCTTCCTTATCTCTCTAAATTAAATATTGTATCACTTTTATAATCACTAAAAACATCAAATAATGACATAATATTATAAAAAAATTCACAATATTCTTTGTCTGTCTACAAACTTCTCTCTTCTTTTAACATTATAGTCTATATTGACATATCAACTTCTTAGAACATTGGATTTTTTCTTAACAAAAAATACTTAGCCTAGAAACTATTACTGAGCTGGAAATTACCAGATCATAACATTAGTTAGGTAGAAATAGTTATTATAGATTTTATAGTCCAAACTCTAATTTTTACTAAATACTGCAATTGTCATATTATTCACTTTAATAATGTTGACTGTATCAGAGTGCTCTAAGCAGGTTATTTTTAAAATTTTGCTTTCAACCTTCATTCTTTACAACATTATAGGTAATTTTTAAAACAACTCTCTTTAAATCATTACATA
>JABCKS010025619.1:0-12417 GCA_018851325.1 Termitomyces sp. DKA19 | reverse complement strand
ATGGACGGCGGCCCCACGCCCCCAGCGCCCCAGCCCGAGCCCGCCCCCCCCCCCGGACCCCCCCCCCCCCCCCCCCCCCCCCCCCCCCCCCCCCCCCCCCCCCCCACTCATCACTACATCTACCCATACCCTGCTGCATCTCTGGACTCCTCAGAACAATTCAACAGCTATGTCCCCTCCCAGCTCCCACCCCCTGCACCAGCCCCACCCTCCCTGAGATAGCAATAGGTTGAAACCTACCTCCAACAGTACAACAAAACTCTCTGCTCCCTCCACCTGTCCCCTGTAGAATTGGCCAGATGTGCCCAGACTCTCCTGATTAACCTTGGACACCCCAACACTGCTGGTACTCTGAAAGTATGGGCAGATTGTCTCCTTGATTTGAACAAGTGCTATCTACAGAGCACCCTCCTGGAAACCACATGAAGTACTCTGGGAATTGATGCTAACCTTTGAAATGAGCTCTGTACCCTGGTCAAAGAAATCCATACCAGCCCAAACTCTTAACACTTTGAGGATCTGGTAGACCCCACTCACTCCTTCTATGTGCAGAGGGAGCCCATCAGAGCATGAACAGAAGCCCCAGCCTCCAACCTCTGCCAGCAGAAAGAATTCAATACAGCATCTGACATTCTTGGATCTCTAGATCCCATGAGAGGACTCTTCAACCAGCCCACCACCTGCATGTTGGGCCTTTTCACTTGCCCCAGGGCCAATATTGTCCTTGGTGCCTTCCACACCTGGAACCAACCCACCAGGCTTGAGCCCCATGCCAAAAGGCCCTGCCACCCCCCACCAATGATGACACTGCCTCCAACTACACCCTTTCCTATATTGATGACATCAAAGCCTCTAGTGCAGAACCCACCCCTGGCAATGGAATCCTAGGCCCCTTCCAGGACAGACCACCCCATTTCAACCTCCATGCTCCATGTAATACCCTCTCAAACACAACTCTTCCCTACCAAAATGCCCCAACCCCTCTGCATCTGCCCTCAGGGCCAGGAGCACTCAGGCCCCCTTTTTCCACAAATTTTCCTCAACTCCCACCAAACCCCACCAAACCCATTCCCTAACTGACCTGCTGACACTGATGGCTTCAGACAACCACCTCCAAGAGGACACCCTCCTTCCTGCTAGGCCCCAGAACCCCCCCCAGGTAACACTGGCCCAGGTGGGGGACCTTCCAATAGCAGACCTCCAAGTGAATAGGGCCAGGCCATGGACAACTTTCCTCCACAACATAGTAACAGAAACAACAACAACAACTACTATAATACTAGACCCTTGCCCTGAAATCCAAGCACCCAGGACAACACCTGCAATGCACTGGCCCAGGAAGGGAAACTTAACATACAAAAACCTGAACCCTTCACTGGCTGTGACCCTTGAAGTGGAGGATCTTTCTAATGCAATGCCTTACTGTATTCCAAGCTAAGCCTATCACCTTTCAACTTGAGAGCTCATAGGTAGCCTTTGCTACTTCATATCTACAAGGTATTGCCTTTGACCACTATATGGCTCTACTTCAATTCAACCCCAATAACCCTATCCTCTCCAACTAGCTTGCTTTCACTCAGGAGTTCTCCAGTAAGTTCAGAGTCTTTGATATTGTAGCAGAAGCCAAGGAGAACCTCTTCCACCTCTGGATGCATGACAACAAACAATTCACCACCTTCATCATCTGGTTTAAACAAGAGGCCTATGAGACTAGCTGGAACTACAATGCCCTCTGATTTGCCCTTCATTGTGCTCTACCCCAGTGAATCAAGGATGTCCTCCACCTTGTGCCCAAACAGACCACCTACAATGGTTACAAGGCACTTGTTACCCAGGTTGATCAACATTATTGGAAAGACCAGAGCAAGAACATGGCCCCCCAAACTACCTGGAATACTCCCAGCAACAGCAATTGGCAACCTGGAGCACCAAACAGCAACTGACCACTGCTGTTAACAACACTAGCCAACCCCATACCTTGCTTCTCATCCAAACAAGGACCCCTCAGTGCCAATTGACTTCTGGGACCTCATCCATCCACCCAGCTCAATGCCACCAATCTTCACAAGGCTCCAGAACCTCTGGATGCCAACTCTGACAGGTCCTAGGACCCCGTCAATACCCTGGACTCCACTGAAGATCAGAAGGCCCTATGCACAAACAAAATTTGGACTAGGCCTTGGATTGATGTACTAGAGGAGACATAGGAGAAATGATGGAAGGAGGGTGCCTGCATTCTATGTAGTGAGTAGGGACATTTCATCAATAATTGCTCTAAGTGCCAAATGATGGGATACACCATATGGATCATCAATGTCAAAGACTACAACTACCAGTTCATGGAAAACAAGTCAGCAGTTTAGGTCTTAAAGACATACTAGACTGTAGATTGGACCCCCACATCTTCTCTGCCCCAGCAACATCTCTTTATGCAACAGTCTTATCCCCAGACACCCTCCCAGCATGCCTCCCATCCCACTCCACCCATGCCCTACTCCTCCACACCACCCTTCCCTTCTCTGCAACCTTGGTCCCCAACCTGGTTGACAGTGGTGCCACTGACAACTTCATCAATGAATCCCTGGTGGCACTTACCCCACAGCATCTCCAATGTCTCCTCATCCCCATCCTCCTTAAACTCTTCAGTGGCAACCCTACTTCTGCTGGAGACATCACCCATTGTGTGGAAATGACTGTGACCTTTGCCAATGGACAACAACAGAATCTCCAGCTCCTGGTCACCAAGTTACATGCCTCCACTCCCCTTATCCTAGGCTTTTCATGGCTCCACTTCACCAATCCCCACATTGACTAGCCAAGCCTCACCCCCTTCCTTGACTGGAATAGCCTGGCCAACTCTGGGCCAATTCCCTTTGATGTCTTGCCTCACCTCAAAACACCAAAAGACACCATTGTTAAACCCTGAACCCTTCCCCAGCTCCATTTGAAGTTGGCACAGTCATTTATAATGAATCTTTAACTTGGAAACTCCTCAACAGTCCTCCTATCCCTCATTGACAGCAGAGCCTCCAGCACTTTCATTAGCAACCAGCTGAACCTTTCCCAAAGCATGCTGGATAAGCCCTTGGAACTCCAACTCTTCAACAGAAGTGCCTCAATCTAAATTTCCCAATACTATAACAGTGCAATCATACTCAATAATGGTCTTTACTTCCAGGTTCAGTTCCTTGTCACTCAACTTCTAGAATCAACCCCAATCATTCTGGGGCTCCCCTGGTTGCAGGACATCAACCCTGACATCAACTGAAGGGACCTCACTATGTAATTCTCAGGCCCCAAAGCAAGCCTAGCAGTTACCATCCACCTCCATCCCCAACCCCCTTCAAGCCCCAAAACCTTGAACCCCAGTAGCCCTGGGGCTGCCCAAGACTCCTCTGGAGACAACTCCAAAAAGGAAGAGGATAGCTCCCTACTCCAGCTGCCCTCAGACAAACTCCAATGGTTTCTCCCCAACATTCTCCAAAATCAATATAAGGGCCCATAATACCCCAACCAACAACAGCAACCCTTGCCAAACCCTGTTGCCACTCCCTCCATGCTTACTTCCACCAGTCAGGAAACCTCTGACATCAGAACTGCCACCAGTCAGAAACTCCTTGACATTAAAATAATTGGCACTGTCCCCTTTGCATGCATCCTACAAGATGGAACCCCCACCTACTAACTGCAAATCATGCCCTCCCTACCAGAAGAACACCTACATGTGGAGACTGTCCTGATAGAACAAAAAATGGAAGAGCAAAACCTGAATGAAGTAGTTCCTCCAGAGTACCAGGAATTTACTGACATATTCTTCAAAGGAAGCACCAAAGAACTCCCCCTACACCACTTCTATGACCACAAGATTGACCTCAACAAAGGTACCTCTCCCCCATTTGGCAAGATCTACAACATGTCCAAAGTCAAACTCCAAGCTCTCAAGGATTATCTAGATGACATGCTTGGCAAAGGCTTCATTTGTCTATTGATCTCTGCTGCTGGTTCTCCAGTCCTGTTCACCAAGAAGAAGGACAGGTCTCTTCAGCTTTGTGTCAACTACTGGGGACTCAACAAAGTCACCAAAGAGAACTAGTATCCTCTCCCCCTGATTGGAGATCTTGTTGACCATCTCTGCAGTGCTAAAATCTACATGAAAATAGACCTCCGCTCTGGCTACAACAATGTCTGGATCACCCCCAGACATGAATGGAAGACTGCCTTCCACATCTGCTATGGCCTGTTTGAGTACCTCATGATGCCCTTCAGAATGACAAACTCTCCTGCCACCTTCCAGTACTTCATGAATGACATCTTCCATGACATGAATGATGTTTTTGCCATTGTGTACTTCTATGACATCTTGATCTACTCTGACTTCTGAGAGGAACACCTGGAACACATCTGCTGCATTCTAGAATGACTCTGGGAATACCACTGCCATGCCAAGCCCAAAAAATGTTCCTTCCACACCACTAAAGTCAAATACCTTGGAGTTATCATTACTCCAGATGGGGTATGCATGGACCCAGCAAAGGTTGAGGCCATCCTCAGCTAGCCCCTGCCCTGGAATGTCAAGGAGGTACAGTCTTTTCTGAAATTTGCCAACTTCTACTACCAGTTCATTGGTAACTACTCTAGAATCACCAAACCCCTCAATCAGCTCACCCAGAAGGATGCTCCCTGAGACTGGGATAGTAAGTGCCAAAGCATCTTCACCCTCTTCAAGAAAGCCTTCACCTCTGCCCTGATTCTCCACACTTTGACCCCACATTACCCATAGTACTTGAGTGTGATGCTTCTGACTATGGCATTGCAAGGATACTCTCTCAGTTAGATTCTGGAGGGAAGGACCTCTGCCCTGTCACCTTCTACATCCATTCAAGGATCCCTGCTGAGCTAAATTATGATATCTATGACAAGGAACTCCTTGCCATTGTTGAGGCCTTCTGGCAGTGGAGGGCCTACCTCAAAGGATCTCTGCATTGCATCCAAGTCTACTCCAACCACAACAACCTCCAATACTTCACCATCAAACAGCTCAGCCAATGACAAGCTTGGTGGTCCAAAACCCTATCCAAATATGACTTCACTATCCACTACCACTCTGGTTGACTTAGCACCAAACCCAATGCCCTTACTCAGAGGCCCAATATGTACTCCAAGAAGTCATTTGGTATTGAATGGAATGTGTTGAATCATTGGGTGGTAATCCTCCCTGAACACCTCTATGCTGTGCTGATTATGAATGAAGAGGGAATTCTCCACCAGATCTGAATCACACCTCTAGACAACTTCTTCACTCAAAATAAACCCCAGAATCCCTCCACTGACAACTCATTGACTGGCCAACCCTTCATGCTATTTCTGGACCAATGACTCTTACTCTGGGATGGGAGGATCTATGCTCCAGACCACAAATCCATCTGCCTTGACATTCTCCAACAGCATCACAACCACAAGCTCCAGGGACACCCAGGGATTTGTAAAACCCTCCAGCTTATCTCCCAGACTTACTTTTGGCCAGGAATGAAGAAGGACATCACACAATATATGTAAACTTGCAAATCCTGCCTCTGAGCCCAGGTACCCTGCCACCACTCCTACAGCCTGTTAAAACCCCTCCCCATTGGCCACCACCCCTGGTCCTTGATATCAATGGACCATATTGTCAAACTCCCCAAATCTGAAGGCTTTGATGCAATTCTCATGGTCATCTGCTGGCTCACCAAACAAGCCCTGTTTGTCCCTTGTTGCACCATGGATAACACTCTGGAACTTGCCTGGCTATTCCTCGAACATGTTTTTTCCAAGCATAGACTCCCAGATAACATTATCTCTGACCATGGACCCCTATTTGTCTCCCAGTTCTGGCAGTCACTATGCAAGGCTCTGGAAATCAAAACCAACATCTTGATTGCTTACTACCTGGAGACTAATGGGCAGACTGGACAAGTAAACCAGATGTCAGAGCAGTATCTCTGCCTTTACATTAACTATTTACAGAACAACTGGTGTGTGGAGCTCCTCCTTGCTGAGTTCACTTACAACAACACCCCCTACTCTGCTACCAGAGTTTCCTCTGATCCACTAACCAGGGCCTTATAGACTGGACCCAAGAGCACCAGATTCTTCATAAAGGAGCAACCACAGCCTTCATGTCAGTCCAGGATGGGCTGGCATAAATGCCTGGGGATCATCCAGCAGAATTGGTGCAGGGGGTGAGTTAGATGGGAACACTCCTAGTGGGGCATTGGTTGTGCAACATAGTGGATCCAGGGTCATAGTGGGAGTTGGCAACCAATGTGGCAGAGCCCCTACCAAGTTATCTGGAGATCCTCATAATAGTGGCAGCCCAGATGCAGGTGGAGCTAGTGAGGAGGTGGAATTGGGACTAGGTGGAGGTGGTTCAGGGACTAGGGTTTATTTTCTTGGAGTAGTTTTCTATCTTCTTGTCACATTTTGTACTTTCTAGTTGTGTAACTATAGTATTTCTTGGCCTTTGGCTATGATGGCAAGAAGTTAATTGTTGAGTCACAAGAGGAAATATAAAACATACAAGGGGGTTCCTTGCAGTAGTTGAATCCCTGATGAATCCAGAGGCAGAGGTTACACCCACTAGTGCCATCTGTATTGACTAGATCCAGGGGTCCCAGAGCTTGGTGGGATGGTAGTAATGGAACTCCTGTGGGGGTACCAGCAAGGTTCTTGTGGGGTTGCCAGATATTGTCTTTGGGTCCATAACTTTTCCAGCAGACAAAGTAGTGGAGTTGTCCCTGGAGGGTTCAGGAGTTGAGGATGTGGTTGACCTCATGATGGTACTCATCCTTGACTTTGACAGGTGGGCTGGTCTGTTGTCCAGGAAAGGGGTCTAGGGCATACTTCTCAAGAAGTCAGATGTGGAATACCAGGTGGAGGCCCTTTCTGCCTGGCAATAGGTCAAACTTGTAGGCATAGGTGGAGACCTTCCAGATAATTTTGAAGGGGCCAAGTCATTTATGGTCAAGCTTAACAGAGGGCCTAGGTCTTAAAGTTGTGCCAGTTGAGCCATACCAAAGTCCCAGGGGTCCAGTTGGGAGTGGGGTTATGTCAAGTGTTGGCATGTTTGGAGTAGGCTTAGTTGGCAGTATTGATTTTGTCCTGGAGGAGAGGGATCAGAGGTCTTCTGCAACTTTGTGGGTGATATGGGAAGGGATGTCCTTGAAGGATAGAGTGAGGTAGGGGTTGTATCCCTTGTTAGTGTAGAAGGCTAGGAGAAGGTAAATACTCACAAATGACACCCTGCCTTCCTGGGGCTGCCTCATTGGCCAGCTACTCCTTATGCCTCCTTCCTTCTTCAATTGCCACTTGGAGTGCATCTGCCTCAAGGCCACCCTGTTGCTCCCTCCAAGCTGCCAACAACTCCAGCTGTCCTACAGTTGGTGCTTCAAGCTGGGCCAACCACTCCTGCAGACCCTGTACCTCCAGTGATCACCCCATGGCCCTCTATGCTGACTTCTCTAGAGAAGAAGATGCCCTCCACTTCCCCTTGCCCCATGCAACCAGTACCTTCTTCCTACAACCTCCCCATAAAAGACCCACCTTGCCTAGAGGAACACCCTCTAACAATCTCCCTTTACAACCCTTCTCCATTTGCCCCCTCACCCAGTCTGCCTCCTAGCCCTGCTCTCTAGCCACACAAGTCACCCACCACTCCAGAAAAACTAAACACTTTTTGTGCCTTGTGTAGTATAGAAGGCAGACTGAGGAGTCCTGGCAGGACCCTGCCATTAGTGCCTTGAACTCACACTCCTCCTGGCAGATGCAGTGCATGCACTGTGAAGATGGATCAGCAACTATACTGGACAAGAAATTTGCACACTCACCAAAGCCTTGGCCTGACACCACACCAATAATGTGGGGCCCCACACTTGACTCACTGCCTCTATAAACTTCTCCAGCATGACCTTTACCTGTAGAACTCACTGTCCCTCTGGAACAACCTATATCACCCCCAGTTCCAGACTAGGTCATGGCAAGTATACTGGAGGAGCTGGGGCAGGCTGTGAGGATGGCCCTGGAGTCTGGGAAGTACCTCTGAACAACCTTGCCACTGCTGTCTGCAACTCTGAAATGGGAGATTAGCTGAACCAAGTCAGGGGATCATTGCACTCACAGCTATAATACATGCAATCCACCTGCTTCCAGTCCCATTGTCTGTTGAACTCTGCCCAATATTCCTTGTACTATCTCCATACCTGCATATGGTTGTCACCAGAAGGTGGAAGGGTGAGAGACATGGACAATGCTGAAGTAGAGGTCAAAGCCACATCTTAAGGGTCTTGACACTAGAGGGAGAGTGATGTCACAACCCATCCTCAGACCTTTAGAGTACCCCCCCAGACCTCTTCTTTACTTCCACCCCCTTCCTGGAAAATCACTAACACTCCCTCAACCCATCCTGACCTTCCAGAAATCTCAAATGCTCTTGGCAAATCCTAACACTCTTCTGGCAATCCTCAATGCCCCTCTGGCTATCTCTGACCCTTCCCCCAACCCTGGCACATACCCAACACTCCTCCCCAGGAATATCATCTTGACAATTGTGGCACATATTGCACTCTTATGCTACTGCAGCCTGCCAAACTAATCAGAACCAACACCTGCTGGACCTGCATACCTCTAAGCCCTGCCATTTGATCCACCTTCTCCAGAGCAACCCCATAGTCAGTATATAAATAGTAAAGTGGTACCTGCTACAGTAGTCTTGATATTACCAATAATCTTCAGTTACATTCATACTAGTTTCTATCTTGTCTTTATCTCATTTCCTAGTCTCATTTCCTTAATCTATCTTTTTTTGCCTCTGTCTTGTCTCACCTCCATCTTGTCTTCCCTATTTCCCTTCTCTTTTCATGTCCCTAAGTTCCCTTGTCTATCTGTTTCACTGCAGCCTGCTACTATGACCCATGTTCACACTTTCATGATCCTAAGCACCCACCACTAACCCTTGGCTTGTCTCATGACCACCCCAACACTGTGCCACAATTGATTGATCCCTGATCTGACCTCTGATCTGCTTCCATCACCCCTGCAGGCTCTCTTATTCTAACTCATGCCCATCTCCAGCCACCTGCCAACAAGACCCCCTATTCTGTCTTAAACCTTTCCAATCCCCTCCAGACTACACTAGATCACTTCTGTCCACTTACTGCCACATATATCTGAAGCCCAGCCCTCTCTGGAATGCCAGGTTATAAATGCCAGACATTGAGTTTGCCTAGTAAGGATTTGCCCAGTGAAGCTGTGCCCTTGTAGTCAGCAGAACCTGACAGTTGCTTGTGCTCCTTAATGGAGTCTGCTGAAAAGATAAAGATGTCATCTAAGTAGACATGCATGAACTTTCCAATAACATTTTGGAATATTGAGGTCATTAACCTCTGAAATGTTGCTGGTGCATTGCAGTTGCCAACCTGTATAATATTGCTGACAAACATCCCCATCAAGGACACAAACACAGTTTTTGGAATGTCTTGTACACATATATGTACTTGTTCATAGGTGTCTATCAGGTCAATCTTTGACCTAATCTTCACTTTTGCAGCATCCTTGGAAATCACTTCCTAATCAGGAAGTGGTGTCACATCCTTATTGGTATTGTCATTGCACTGTCATGCATCCAAAGCAGTCTAAAGTGTCCCATCTTTCTTGGGAATACACAACAGGGGTGCTGCTTGCACTCCTGACTATGACTCCCACCACTTGGCATTGATATAGCAATTCATCTTGTCACAAAGCTGCTTCTGTAGTGCTCATGAACAGCAAGGCAAGTGGTACTTGTACTGCTTGGTCTCATCTATGAGAGTAATCTCATGGTTCACTTCCCTCCACATAGGAAGCTCCTCCTTCATTCTATTGACAATATCTGCAAATTCCTGCTGCCATTGCTGGTGCAATTACAGAATGTCATTGTCCAAGAGGCTATGAGCCTTTACTTTCCCTTTGTCCATGTGCTCCTAGTGCAGTTGACCTGTTGGTTTGAAATGTTCTCAAAGCACATGCAAATGCACTTCTCCAGTGTCTTCTGTTTTCAGCCTTACCAGAGGCTTTGACACCATCAAACTCCTCAACCACTGCACATGTTTTGCTTTTAGCAACTTACTATCAAATGATACATCTGCAGGCTCTGATATTTCATTATCATACAGTTGACAATACACTTCTTCAGTGGTTCAACACAACCCAGCCCAAGTTTGTGCCACCATTGAGGCTACCACCTCATTCCATTCCAGCAGCATTTGCAGGTTGTAAGCCCATTGTATGTCTGGTTGTGGCACTGGTCAATCCCAAAAGGATCTTACACCATCAGTCATTTCTACCATGCTTGCAGCACTCTGGTGTCTCTCTTTAACATCATCTGTTATGAGGTCCTCCACCTTCACTCTGGAGCTAATTGGTTGACACTTCACTGATTCCAGCCCTACTTGTTCTCTACAAGTATTCTCAGGTATGTGAGCCTTGTCAGACTTCCTACCAGCCTTCCTGTTAGCCATTACTGGCTGGTCCAGCTCTTCCCCCCTCTGTAGAGTTCCTTGGAACTCTTCCTCAGACATCAGTATCATTAGAGAATCTGCCAGTAAGCTGGCCATTGGAGCCACATTCTCATCACCATCCTCCACCATTGCATTCCTATAACCTTTTAGTCAGTTATGACTATCACAACACCTCTCTGTGGCCCTATACCATTGTAGACAGCAATCTGTATCTGCCAGGAAAATTCTCTCAGCCCTCAATGAAACTCCATTGACTATCACTTTGTTATTCACAAAGTCAAGAGATACCTTATTCCATTGCATAAATGATGTACCAATGATCATATCATGGTGATCAAAGTTTGCTATGTCCACATACTCCTTTATTGATGATCCCAACATTCTGATATTTACCTCCATGCCAAAGTGCACTATGGTGCAACTCCCTACAGTCCCCAATTAGAGTATCAATGGCTCCACCAACTCATGAATGCATATTGTGGTTCACATGAGCAAACTGGAGTGTAATGCCTATAGGAGTACTCCCAGAATCCCATAGCATCCATGCTTGGTGGCCATTGACCTCCACATAGGTCACTAAGCACTTCTTCTCTTGAAGAGTATACTACAGTCTCTGCAGCTTACAGCCTGCTTTCTGAAGAGTAACATGTTGCATTTGGATGTGTCTATCCTCCTAATGCTCTATAAGAGCAAACATATACTCCTCCTTGTCATCACAAGCATAGTAATCATTGTTGTATATGTCTACTGTAACATATTCATTCATCTCCATCAATCTTAACACTCTCAGCATCATCAATCACAGACTGCTCCTCTTTCTCCTAAGAAGCTTCCTTGTCTTCAACAATGAGCTCTCCTCAATCCTCTCCAACAACACTCCCAGTATTGCTCCCTCTTACTACTGTATGGGCAGCTTGTACTTGCACCCTTGGCACTTTACACTCCTTAGAGTAATGGCCTGTCCAGCCACAGTTATAACATCTCACCACACCACCACTAGGCTTGTAGCCTGCATCACTGCTGCTAAAGGTGACTTTGGAGGGGCCCACTTGTAGTGGAGCACTCCACATTGCCTTTGCCCCCAGTTGGCCCATTCCAGGCCCAGGCTGAACCTCTTTTACTGCTGGCAGATTACCAGCTGAGCCTAATCCAGGCCTCTATTCATCTAGTAGTGTTTGTTGCACTACAAATTGCAGGTTGCAGTTTTGTTCTATCTTGGAATACTTTGCTAAAATTGTTCCAACCTTCATGGGTCAGCAACTTCTTTGCATGCAGCAAGACCTGCACTCATTATAATGGGTTGCAGTCTATGTGGACTGCTCATAGCATCTCTCTATATAATGCAATGACTGTTTTGTGGGAATTTCCTTTTTTGGACGATGCTTGCGTAATTCTGACTAAGGCTGACCAAGAACCTTCCTTTTAGGGTAACGACGTAGGAGTTCAATCTTTTTTTTGTGATTAGAGCATTTTAAAATATATACAAAGTTGTCAAACTTGATATTTACACTAAATACTATGATTTGGCACTTTGTGTAACATGTCCGGGGGTCTGTATGTGTGCAGAAGGCCAAATGCGATTTAGTGGACACTGTTTTTCATGCCTTGTGTGTTTCTTGACCCAACATGACCAAATAAACCTGGATTCCTCAGCTGTGGAGAAGAAACCACATATCAAAGTATGTATTGGCCTATCTATTGATTGATTAATGTTAACAAACATTGAATACAGCTTATTAGTGAAACTACAACAACTCTAAGCTATTGATATACTCAATATCACATCCTGTAAGTGAATTTCAATTGTTTTTGGGCGATAAAATGCTTAAAAAATTGTGAAATAATTGTTTTTAGTTCAACAAAGTTTGTATTAGCCTATCTATTAATT